>JAJAGP010002431.1:0-114869 GCA_025084515.1 Ancistrus triradiatus | reverse complement strand
GGTGTTTCCGATACACTGATGCATTTACTACCAACATTGGCCATCACACAATAATTTTCTTTTTTTGATTATTTAAGATGGGTAAAATCTTATCTCACCATAAAGCTGTGTGCAGGTCTTTGATTCATGTCCATTGATTCATGTCCTGTGACATATGTTCAGCTGTATTTACAATATGAGCAGATATTTCAGAAAAGAACAGACTAAGTTGCTTCTCTTTAGCAGCTGCATTTTTTCAGTTGTGTGGCTATAGGACGCCAAGGAGCAATTAAATGCCCTGGTACAGCAGGTCTCTTGGATCATGAGAAGAACCCATTCATTAGAAAAGGCAATTAAGCTTGGAAATGTTTATAGGAAATAATAAAAGGAAGTCCATGAGAAAAAGGAACGTATATACTCATCAGTCATTTTGTTAGGTACACCTTGTTAGTACTGGGTTGGATCGCTTTTTTTTGCCTTCAGAACTGCCTTAATGGCATAGATTCAACAAGGTGCTGGAAATTTCAGAGACTTTGATTCATATTGACAAGATAGCTTCAGGATATGAATTGGATCAAAGTGTGCCAAGAAAATATTCCCCACACTATTACACCACCAGCAGCCTGAACTGTTGATACAAGGCAGGATGGATCCATGCTTTCATGTTGTTTACACCAAATTCTGATCCTACAATCCGAATACTGCAACAAAAATTGAGACTAATCAGACCAGGCAACATTTTTCTAATCTTCTATTGTCCAATTTTGGTGAGCCTATGCAAATTGTAGCCTCGGTTGCCTGTTCTTAGCAGACAGAAGTTTCACCCAGTGTGGTCTTCTGCTGCTACTTTAAGGTTTGATGTATTGTGCATTAAGATATTCTCTTCTGAATACCTTGGTTGTAAAAAGTGGCATCTGATCTCTGGCATCAAAGCCATTTTTGCCCAGAGAACCACCACTCACTGGATATTTTCTCTTTTTCTGACCATTATCTCTAAACTCTAGAGATGGCTGTGTGTGGAAATCCCAGTAGACCAGCAGTTTCTGAAATACTCACACTAGCCTGCCTAGCACCAACAACAATGCTACATTAAAAGTCACTTAAATCACCCTTCTTCACCATTCCCATGATGAGTTTGAACTTCAGCAGATTATCCTGATCATGTCTACATACCTAAATGCACATGTGATTGGCTGATTAGACATTTGCATTAAGGGGCAGTTGAACAGGTGACCAGTGAGTGTAGTGACTGTCCACATGATATATTATACAAACTAAAGAAGACACTAACTGCTTTCTTAAGCCAAATCAAAGTTTGTAAATAAAATTGCTGAAGCAGCCATGTTACCATCCTGGACAAGCCAGCTACTCACTTGTAAAAATAGATGTTAATAATGGCATGTAAAAGACTTCATAAAATATTACGTTAAATAATTTTTAATCTTTGTGTTTGTGATATTAGACATTTTGTTCTTGATAAGTGAAAACAAATAAAACATCGTTTTTTTAAATCAATGGCCAGTTTGTTTGTGTCACACATTTAAGACCATTCAAATTAGTTTTTTATTTCTCTGACCAAAACAACAACAACAACAACAACGGTACACACAGTACGTAAAAAAACAAACAAACATGCTGCTTCCTGGTCTGACCCGCCATTTCATCCTCACGCTTTTGTACCCCATTGTTAACAGTAGGTGGCACATTTGCACTGTTTCATGGACCGGTGTGACAGAATGAGTGAAATTGGAGTTTGTAGATTGAAATGAATGCTCATGACTTCTTTCCTTAGGTTTGATATAATATGCTAGGCTGCTTTATCCTTTCAATAGGTGGCTAATCTGGAATCTTTAAAGATTTTAGATTCATCTTTTGTTTTCGGCCATGCTACCTTAAGAACGACCACTGGCCCACAGAAGGCCTTGGCCTGCTCAGTAAGACATTATGGACCCTAGATATTTCATGTTTTGTCTGGTCAACTTCATTTCATTTGTTAATAAACATCCATTCCTGCATTTTAAATCAGCAACACATTCCAAAAAAGTTGGTAAAAGTAAAGCATTTACTGCTGTGTAATATTTCCATTCCTATTACAGGTGTTATTTTGTCCCTTTCTTACTGCAAACACGTCTTAAGGTGTGCAACAGTACATTTTTAGTTTCAAAATTCTCCACACATTCTCTATTGGGGACAGGTCAGGACTGCAGGCAGGACAGTCCAGTAGCAGTACCCTCTTCTTTCGTACCTATGTCTTTGTAATGTGTTCAGCATGTGGTTTTGCATTGTCTTGTTGAAAAATGCATAGACGTCCCTGTGAAAGATGTCATCTTGAAGGCAGCATGTGTTGCTCTAAAATCTTAATGTACTCTTCTGCATTAATGCTCCCATCACAGAAGTGTAAGTAACCTTTTTCAAGGGCACTGACACAGCCCCGTACCATGACTTGTTGCTGCTAACAGCCTCTTTGTCTTTTGGCCGAAGCACACAGTGTCCATTTCTTCCAAAAAAGATCTCTGGAATACTGATTCATCTGACCACAGTACACGTTTTCACTGTATTGTGCCCAGAGAAGACATGGTTGACACATGGCTTCTTTTTTGCACAGCAAAGTTTTAAGTGCCATTTGTGAATGTAACTTTGTATTGTAGTGCTTGACAAAGGTTTGCAGATGTAATCCTTTGCCCATGTGATTCTACAAGCTAATAATGAATGACGGTTCTTGATGGAGTGCTGTCTCAAGGATCGCAGATCACAGGAGTTCATTTACATACTGTGGCAACCTTTTTTGATTTGTAGTTTGAATTGTCCTACAGTGAAGTGAAATTAGGACAATAATGCACAACTTCTTTCAAGATTTTCATGCTCAGCCTTGGTCCAGTAGCTAAAGTGTTTTCAGGACATTTAAATTGTTGTGTTATATTTTTCATTTGGGTAATGAAGGCATCCCTGGTGCATCACACCTACCTGAGCAGTTCTGAGACTCGGGTTCCAGGCACTGATGTGGGTCGTTGCTGTGTGTTTTTCTGGAAAAAAATTGGGTTGCATCCAGGGTACATCATGCTGGTTAATGTCTATGTTCTGGGTGTTTCTGGCTCAATATAGGTTCAAAAAATCTCACCCTGGGGAGCACTGAGACTTGGGAATCCATCACTGGCAAAACTGTTAGGTTATATATTGAATACACATAGACCAGAAATTGTATGGACTGTAACATCTTTGACTTCTAACCAGGGCCTGTGAATTGTCTTGTACATAACCTGTCTCTGGTGGGGTGGAGGGGTGACTGTTGAATTATGGATTTACAGCTCACTGTATGGTTACAGCTCATGGACTCCAATCAAAAAGTTATGTTTTAACTTCTTCAATTGCTGTTCAAATTTTGCTTTGCACAAAAACAATGGTGAGAACATCAGAATATCAGTCAGTCATTTTGGAGCAAGATGGATTTGTTCTCCTGTGCTGCTGGACAAGGCGAAGATGGCAATGCTTCTGATCCTCATTCTATGTGAAGCCTCAGTTATATTCCTGCATTAACAAAATTACCCTCTCAGCAGAGTCATTCACGACTGCCACTGACGATGCTGCCTTCTTAAGGTCCTGATAGGTATGGTCATTGCCCCATTCAGCAGGTTCTCTTGCCAGGAAGCACTGAGCTTTCTCATTTCCATTTATATGAAAAACATCAAAGACAGATGACATGACAGATCTTCAGAAGATGCTAGGCCCATGGTACCGATTGATTCAGGTGGATGGTCAAAGCGTTTTAATGAACTGGTTGATGATTGTCAGTCACTGAAAACAGATAAACCAACCAAGATTTCTGATAAGAACCACAGATTTCTGGTAAATGTAGCCATTGCAGCATTTGAAACAGCTGTGTTTGGATATTTAGATTGTGAGTGTAGATAATATACTGCTCAAAAAAATAAAGGGAACACTTGGAGTTATATTGTGCTGTTTAAGTCTTCCCTTTATTCTTTTTGAGCAGTATATAAATCTTCAATGCAGCACACCCCAAAGTGTTGGTCATATTGGTTATTATGGCAGAGCTTTTTGGTGATGTGTGAAATCTGAAGGGTGTGGTGTAAGACAGTAAGGTTTTGGAGTGTTCAAAGAGTTTCCAAAGTGCTCCAGCAGGTTCTAGAGGGTCTGACAAGGTGGCCGATAGACCGCAGGTGGACTTGTTACCAGTATTTGACAGTTGTAGGGAAGCAAGCTACATTCCTAAGACAGCGTGGGACCTTCAGAACAGCAGCAAATGTCATGGTGATTCCACTAATCATTCTTACAATGAAATCATTCTGCAGGAATATTGACCCATGCAGACAGGATAAGTTCTCACAGCTGCCGCAGCTTGAATGGAGGTGCTGTCAAACACGTCAGTTGGAGCACCAACATTGTATTTTGCTGCAATTTGCTTTACTGTGCACAGCCTGTTCTTGACATCCTCCTTTGAACCATTTCGTCAGAGTTGTTGGCATCAAACTGTTGCCTTTCTATTAGCTCAAACAAGTCTGGCCATGCTCCTCTGACCTCTGGCATCAACAAGGTATTTTGCCAAGAGAATTGCCATCACTGGATGTTTTCTATTTTTCAGAGTATTCTCTGTAAACCCTAGAGATGGCCATACTGTAGGTGAAAATCCCAGATGACAGGTTTAGCCTTCAGCAAGTTGTCTTGACCATGTCTACATATCTAAATGCATTTAGTTGCAGTTTTATATATTTAGCTTAGTTTAGTTTTATATATGTATATATATATATATATATATATATATATATATACAAAACCCGGATTACTTAGAGTAAACCCATGTGGACAGAGGAAGGGCATGCAAACCCCACACAAATGGAGTCTATATGTACACTGCTCAAAAAAATAAAGGGAACACTCAAATAACGCATCCTAGATCTGAATGAATGAAATATTCTCATTGAATACTTTGTTCTGTACAAAGTTGAATGTGCTGACAACAAAATCACACAAAAATCATCAATGGAAATCAAATTTACCCAAATTTAACCAATGGAGGCCTGGATTTGGAGTCAGACACAAAATTAAAGTGGAAAAACACACTACAGGCTGATCCAACTTTGATGTAATGTCCTTAAAACAAGTCAAAATAAGGCTCAGTATTGTGTGTGGCCTCCACGTGCCTGTATGACCTCCCTACAACACCTGGGCATGCTCTTGATGAGGTGGCGGATGGTCTCCTGAGGGATCTCCTCCCAGACTTGGACTAAAGCCTCCACCAACTCCTGGACAGTCTGTAGTGCAACGTGACGTTGGTGGATGGAGCGAGACATGATGTCCCAGATGTGCTCAATCAGATTCAGGTCTTGGGAACGGCCGGGCCAGTCCATAGCTTCAATGCCTTCATCTTGCAGGAACTGCTGACACACTCCAGCCTAGCATTGTCCTGCATTAGGAGGAACCCAGGGCCAATCGCACCAGCATATGGTTTCACAAGGGGTCTGAGGATCTCATCTCGGTACCTAATGGCAGTCAGGCTACCTCTGGCGAGCACATGGAGGGCTGTGCGGCCCTCCAAAGAAATGCCACCCCACACCATTACTGACCCACTGCCAAACCGTCATGCTGAAGGAAGTTGCAGGCAGCAGATCGCTTTCCACGGCATCTCCAGACTCTGTCATGTCTGTCAGATGTGCTCAGTGTGAACCTGCTTTCATCTGTGAAGAGCACAGGGCGCCAGTGGCGAATTTGCCAATCCTGGTGTTCTCTGGCAAATGGCAAGCGTCCTGCACGGTGTTGGGCTGTGAGCACAACTCCCACCTGTGAACGTCAGGCCCTCATACCATACTCATGGAGTCGGTTTCTAACCGTTTGTGCAGACACATGCACATTTGTGGCCTGCTGGAGGTCATTTTGCAGGGCTCTGGCAGTGCTCCTCCTGTTACTCCTTGCACAAAGGCGGAGGTAGCGGTCCTGCTGCTGGGTTGTTGCCCTCCTACGGCCTCCTCCACGTCTCCTGGTGTACTGGACTGTCTCCTGGTAGTGCCTCCAGCCTTTGGACACTACGCTGACAGACACAGCAAACCTTCTTGCCACAGCTTGCATTGATGTGCCATCATGGATGAGCTGCTCTACCTGAGCCACTTGTGTGGGTTGTAGAGTTCGTCTCATGCTACCATGAGTGTGGAAGCACCACCAATATTCAAGGGAAGAATGAACAGGACCATGTATCGTGATATTTTCAGTGAGAGCATTGAAGATGGAATGTGGCTGGGCCTTCCAGGATGACAATGATTCCAAACACACTGCTCGGGCAACAAAGGAGTGGCCATGTAAAAACCATTTCAAGGTCATGGAGTGGCCAGCCAGTCTCCAGATCTCAACCCCATGGAAAATTTGTGGAGGGAGTTAAAAATCCGTGTTGCCCAGCAACAGCCCCAAAACATCACTGCTCTAGAGGAGATCTGCATGGAGCAATGGGCCAAAATACCAGCTACATTGAGTGCAAACCTCTGTCCTCTGTCATTGCCAACAAAGGTTATGTTACAAAGTATTGAGTTGAACTTTTGTTATTTACCAAATACTTATTTTCCACCATAATTTACAATTAAATTCTTTAAAAATCCCACAATGTGATTTCCTGGAGTTTTTTTCTCATTTTGTCTCTCATAGTTGAAGTGTATCTATGATGAAAATTACAGACCTCTCTCTTTCTAAGTAGAAGAACTTGCACAATCAGTGGCTGACTAAATACTTTTTTGCCCCACTGTACATAAATAATGCACAAAGTATATACAATGAAGGCAAGAAATATAAGAAAAATAATAAACCTATTTACGATTCCAGTTGGTAAGGTGCAATGTAGGTACAAAATAGGTACCAATAAGGTGCAATATATAGTGCAGTACAAGTATGTGAATATTATATGAGAATATTGTGCAAAATAAGGTTGTAAAGTGTATGTAGTGTGGTACTACAATTCCTGATTTAATGTGCGGATGGCCTGTGGGAAGAATCAACCATTCTCGCTCTTTTGCTTTCAGTTCACAGAAATGTTCGCAGCAGAAACAACAGGCCACTGTTTGGATAGCTAGGGTTTCTTTCACATAAGAAACCCTAATTACTGACTATGGTATGATCTTGACCTTCTCATGAGTCTGTTCAGGAGTCTACCTCTGTTCAGCACAAGTCTGAAGGAGCAGTAATAACTTTTATCTTGTCTTCTGCACGAGTTCATACACATGAACCTGTTTTCATTTATTCTTTTCTGTGACAACTGTTTACTGCTTGATGTGAATACTGGCTGGCTTAGAGAAGCTGCCACTAAGAACAGCAAACAACAGAGGTTAAGGCTTGTGCCTTCAGTCGGCAGAGGAACAAAGGCAGTGTGAAATAATAGGACAGGAGGGATGAACTACTTCAGGTTGCTCCTCACATGTACTGCCAGGTGGGCTCTGGTTAGGTGACGAGGATAAGAATCTGCCAGGTAATTCTGAATACTTTAAATTACAGTCTTCACAATCATGACATATCTGAAACAATATGCATAGCAATTAGCGCTAAACCGATTAATCAGTCGGACGATTAATCAGGACGATTAATGCCATTTTTAAATAATCGGCATTGGCTCATTCTGTAATCACGAGGCCAATATTCAAAAATAGTGGCAAATTATATTATATATTTCAGCATTATATCATGTTATTAACTGGATCTGGGATTGAAAACAAAAAGATGCTGCTACCATGAGCACATCTAACATTTTTATTTTTGCAAAGCTTATTTCTTTGCAAGTATTTACACATTTACAGTTACATTTTTGTTAATTTATGTTGTTATTAAGAGCAAAAAACTTTTATTAAAAAGTGCAAACAGAAATAGTGCATTTATTTAAGTTCAGTGATTTTGTGTCATTTATAATTATTTGACATGACCATGGCCAATTTTTTATTATTATTTATTTAGTATAATCTATAGAAATCTTGGTAAATTGGTGAAGCATCTCAGATTATATTGCTGTGCTCAAAAACAGATGACATGGGGAGATAGACCACCAACGGGCACACATCCAGCTCTCCATTGAAAGGTCTAACCCAATTCACACAAACAGGCTTTATAGACAAACCCAATGTTAAATTCGTTCAGTATTCACTGCCTGTGATGTGTAGTTTGTGTACGAAAAAATAGGGGCTCTGGACATGGACAGGATGAGCATAAGCATCAACGTGATCCCTAGAGCCAGTTCTCCATGTCAAGGTTTGTCCGACTTCACACAAACAGGCTGTATATATGCTTCATATACATACTGATATCTGTTGAATATTTCTCACTGACAGTATTTTCAATAGGGCAAAAAAGTATTTAGTCAGCCACTGATTGTGCAAGTTCTCCTACTTATAAAGATGAGAGAGGTCTGTAATTTTCATCATAGGTACACTTCAACTATTAGAGACAAAATGAGAAAAAAGATTGTAAAAAAGAAAAAAGATCAGATTGTAGGATTTTTAAAGAATTTAATTGTAAATTATGGTGTAAAATAAGTATTTGGTCAATAACAAAAGTTCAACTCAATACTTTGTAACATAACTTTTGTTGGCAATGACAGAGGTCAAACATTTCCTGTAAGTCTTCATCAGGTTTGCACACACTGTAGCTGGTATTCTGGCCCATTCCTCCATGCAGATCTCCTCTAGAGCAGTGATGTTTTGGGGCAACACGGACTTTCAACTCCCTCCACAAATTTTCCATGGGGTTGAGGTCTGGAGACTGGCTAGGCCACTACAGGACCTTGAAATGCTTTTTACGGAGCCACTCCTTCGTTGCCCGAGCGGTGTGTTTGGGATCACTGTCATGCTGGAGGACCCAGCCACGTTCCATCTTCAATGCTCTCACTGATGGAAGGAGGTTTTGCCTTAAAATATCACAATACATGGCCCCGTTCATTCTTCCCTTAACACGGATCAGTCGTCCTGTCCCCTTTGCAGAAAAAAAACAGCCCCAAAGCATGTGATGTTTCCACCCCCATGCTTCACAGTAGGTATGGGTTGTTCTTGGCATGCAACTCAGCATTCTTCCTCCAAAAAGTTTTTTACCAAAGTTCTGTTTTAGTTTCATCTGACAACATGATATCTCCCAATCTTATTCTGGATCATCCATATGCTCTCGGCAAACTTCAGACGCGGCCTGGACATGTACTGGCTTAAGCAGGGGGACACGCCTGGCACTGGCACTGCAGGATCTGAGTCCCTCTCGGCATAGTGTGTTACTGCTGGTAGCCTTTGTTACTTTGGTCCCAGCTCTCTGCAGGTCATTCATCAGGTCCCTCCGTGTAGTTCTGGGATTTTTGCTCACCGTTCTCATGATCATTTTGACCCCATGGGATGAAATCTTGTGTGGGGCCCCAGATCGAGGGAGATTATCAATGTTCTTGTATGCCTTCCATTTTCTTACACTTGCTCCCACAGTTGATTTATTCACACCAACCTGCTTGCCTATTGTAGATTCACTCTTCCCAGCCTGGTGCAGGTCTACATTTTTCTTCCTGGTGTCCTTTGACAGCTCTTTGGTCTTGGCCATGGTTGAGTTTGGAGTCTGACTGTTTGAGGCTGTCGACAGGTGTCTTTAATACAGATAGCGAGGGCAAACAGGTGCCATTAATACAGGTAACTAATGGAGAACAGAAGAGCTTCTTAAAGAAGAAGTTACAGGTCTGTGAGAACTAGATATCTTGCTTGTTTGTGGGTGACCAAATACTTATTTTTCATCATGATTTACAAATAAATTCTTTAAAAATCCTACAATGTGATTTTCTAGATTTTTTCCCCCTCATTTTATCTTTCATAGTTGAAGTGTACCTATGATGAAAATTACAGACCTCTCTCATATATGCACAATCAGGGACTGACTAAATACTTTTTTGCCCCACTGTATATGGCATGTGTGTATTAACAGACATGCAGAGCAAGAGGACAGGAACCCCACTGATCCAAATAGCAGCTCCCTATCCAATAGTTTGTCCAGACATACAGCTTTCACATAGTGAATAGAACTAGAAGCATCCAGAGCTGTAGCGCTGATACACATAAGTGAGATTCATTGAAAAAATCTAGATTATATTCCATAAATAAAACAAAGCCTATTTTCTTTTCCGACTGTTTTTGGACCAAATACACTTTTGGCAAGGAGCTGGGAAGAGGAGGCTATGGCTTGGTCAGTGCAGGCATTTGCAAGGCAGACGGCAGACAGGTGGCAAAATGGCAGAATCCATCAAGTGGCATCACAACACCACTAGCAACAACCAGCCCTGAAACTATTTAATAAATGGTCACTATTGAGGGGTTCCTGTACATGGAAAGCAATTTTCACTTGTGAAGATGCCACGTGAAATAAGTAAGAATTACACATTAACTTACAAAACTTAAAGGCCAACTTAAGTTTAGAACTTAAGACTTAAAACTTAAGACCAACTAAAAAAGTCTTTGGATTCCAATGGATTTTTTGTGTCATTTATTACTATTAGTTTTATCAGTTGCGAAAAAAACAAAAAACAAACCAACAAAAAAAAAGCTGATATCAGTTTTATATCATATATATAAAACTATAGGCCATCGGTCACTCTGCTCTCCAAATCTCGGCATTGGCCATTCAAAAACCATATCAAGCTAATAGCAATATGTTTGGGTCAAATGGGAAAGAGGTACTAGGGACCTCCCACAGGAAAGTAAAACAATAGTAAAACGCAGACACCTATTTAGCAGACACCCTCTTACCATCAAGCTTAACAGTTGAATTTTTGGGGCCTTTCCCCATGGTCCAATAATAGCAGAGCCAGGATTTGACTGTTGAATCACTTGAAATAAGTAAGAATTACACATTAACATATAAAACTTAACCAACTAAAAAGTCTTTCCATTGGATTTTGTGTTTCATCACCCATTGCTATATGTCTTATAGAAACATCTATCCACTGCCAACTACCAAATGCCTGGCAGAAACAAGCCATCTCAGCTAAAATATCCTGACAAATCCATCAAGTGGCCTCAAACTTCACAAATAGCTACAGGACCACTACCTAGCCAGGCCTGAAACATCAATGATCCACCACAATAATGGCTCTGCCATGATGATGGATAAGGGATTTAATACCACCAAGGAAATGGTCACCATCAAGAGTCAAGAGTTCCTGGAGAGCAATTTTTATAAATATCTACATTTTTAAAAAAATATATTTTTTAATTTTACATTTTTTCTACTTTCATGCATAATTAACAGCTCAATTACATTTCTGATGATCTTATGAATCATCTGGAAAGATGGCCAAACCTTTGCAAAGGTCATTTTGTAACACATGAACATCAATGTTGTAATTTTATGCATAATATTGTCAATAAGTCATTGTAAAAATGCTGTTTGTTCCATGGAAATGCTGTTTTAAGTTCCTTTTAATAAAAAAAAATTACAAACATTTGTACCACCCTGACAATGTAAAGGAATTCCTGGGACAGAACTGATTGACACTACTACGAAACTGAGTAGCTCCTCTGGTTACTATTGGTTTCAAGTTGCATATTCTGGGGCATGAGGACGTCTGCATGTCCTGATATTGCAGAGTAACATGTGGCCCTATGTCAACAGATGAGGTGCTTAAATTGAATTTATTCAACCAATCACAAAACGTAATTTTTTTTTCTATTTTTAACCTCAACCAAGTCAAGCTCCAGCCAAACCGCATCCCCTGGTGAAGGTATAGGTTTACTAAAGCATCCAATATGCAGAGCATTACAATAATCCAACAGATTATAAAGGTAGGAACCAGTTTCTCAGCATCTATAAGAGTTTAGCAAAATTATGTAGAGTGGATAATGTTCCTGGGATATTCTAAAAGAATATCCACATTTAGACATATAGTTAAGTTAGCAGCATTAGCTCTATAAACTGTAGACTGTCAATACCTCACCAGAGGTGGGATACAAACTAAAGCTGCTCAGTTTTTGGAGCACTGCAGGGCTCTACAGTAAACTTTTTAACAAGGAACAATAATGCTACTGATTTGAAATTCACTGGAGCACAAATAAATCTGAGCACAGATGTATTATTAACTTTTTCTGTTTCATTTCTCTTTATTCCTCCAGATTATGCATGAATAAAACATTTGTTCAGCAAAGCACTGAACTAGAAAAATCAAACTTTGCTATTATGACAGGGCATGGTGACAAAATTATTTGACTTTGCTCATTGCACACATAAACAACAAGATTTTATGTCTAACAAAAGTACACTGAGGGAACAGTTTCTGAGACGTTGTTACTACCCTCTCCCTCACCCAGTTGACTGAGGATGCCATGTCACCAAAACTTTTCCACCATGGATACAAGAACCTATAGTGTCTCTGTGTACCAGACTAAATAATGCCTATATGCACACTCTTAGGTTATTCAATTATAATAATTTTGTATTGTTATTATTTATTATTATATTTTTTAAATATGTTCTCTCTGTTAATATGTATTTGGCTTATATTTATTCAAACTATTATTATATACATATTAATTATATAACATAGTTTAATTCTTACATGTATCATCTAAGCTGCCCAATAAGGTTGGGTCCCTTTTTGAATCTTGGTCCTACCAAGGATTCTTCCTTATAATGTTTAGGATGTTTTCTTTTTCCATTGTCGCCTTAGGCTTCCTCAATTTGGGATTGGCCTTAGATATTAAAATATAATATTAAATTGTAGAGCTGCTTTGAGAAAATGCTCCATTGTAAAAATGCTAAAGAAATACATGTGACTTGACTTTTTAAAAAAGAAATCTAAACAAACTTAATTATTAAATACAATGCTGTGTGAAATAATTTTTCCTACATTTCCGCTACCTGCTATTTTTTTTTTTTAGAATTTCAGCAGTTACTAAAAGATTGTTGATGATATGTTTAACCATTCAAGTTGTTAAAGACAGAATATTCAAGACAGAATGCCCCCTTTGATTCAGTGTTTTGGAAAACTTTATTTAAGCCAAACAATTCATGCTTCAATTCGTGCTTTAAGACTTTAAATCAATGTTTTATTATCGTGTCTAGCTTCTTGAAATAGTGTGAAATGTTTATTGTACAGCAGAGCACAAATAAGTGGGAAGCTTTAAATAAACACACAGATTACTAAGGAAATGTTTTATTGTCCATAACTTTAGTTCATTCAAAATCTCATTGTAAGTGAGCCAAACTTAATATAAATGATTAAACTCATGAATAGAAAGGTCTGTCCTTTTTGTTGGCGTAGAGTGTGCATAGTACATAGCGTTTTGCCCTAGATGCAAATAACAGGCCTTCAGAATAAAGTAAATACATATAAAAAAGTCATTGTACAATACAGCATGGATTTTTTTTTATCAGAGTTATGATTAAAACTACAGCAAGCATGATCAGTTTATCACAATGTGCATTTGGTAAGGGACTTCTGTCTTCTGTCTCTTCTGCCGATTAGAATGGACATAACTAGAATTTTAATAGTGCATGTTATGAAACAGCATCCAAGGCTACATCTCACCACATGAGTATAAAAATGCTTTCACTGCAGTTTGTTTATCTCCAGCATGGATACAAATTGAAGATGTGTGAAGTACACCATCTTTTTCATTCCCATAAAAACAATCTAGGAGACTTTACAAACCCAGGGGAGGTTATCAAGAAAGTACATTTTGATATCTGTGGACAAGATAAATGTTCTTTTTGTGCAGTTTTACAAGTTCAACACAAACTAATTCAACATAATGTCATACTATCACCAATTTATGCTGACCCAGCACAACTCACTATGAGCAAGTGATTCAGAGAACCACACATTGGGCAGCTTTACAAATATCTTGGATATTGGGCAACAGCCAGTGCAGAGCATATTTGGACACTGACATGGGCCAATTAAAGCTAAGGAAGTTTTTTAATAAAGATATAGATTTATTGTTTTTAGTTACTGAAACAAACATTTGCACATATCATATATTGTTTTCCAAAATGAACCAGGTTAATACTCTATATGAAAGGGCTGTACAAAGCTTGATACAAAGCGGGATGAATTCATGCTTTCATGTTGTTTATGCCAAATTCTGATCCCACCATTCAAATGTCACAGCAGATTACAATTGAGACTCATCAGACCAGGCAACGTTCCAATCTTTTACTGTCCAGTTTTGGTGAGCCCATGCATATTGTAGCCTCAGCTGCCTGTTTTTAGTAGGAGTGGCACCCGGTGAGGTCTTCTGCAGCTGTAGCCCATCTGCTTCAAGGTTTGACTTGTTATGCATTCAGAGATGCTCTTCTGCATACCTCGGTTGTAATGAGTGGTTATCTGAGTTGCTGTTGCCCTTCTGTCAGCTTGAACCAGTCTGGCCATTCTCCTCTGGAACTCTGGCATCAACTTTGCTCAGAGAACTGCCCTCACTGGATATTTTCTCGTTTTTCTTACCATTCTCTGTAAATTCTAGAGATGGCTGTGTGGGAAAATCCCAGTAGCTCAACATTTTTTGAAATACTCAGACCAGCCCGTCTAGCACCATCAACCATGCCACATCCAAAGTCACTTAAATCACCTTTCTTCCCCATTCTGATGCTCAGTTTGAATTTCAGCAGGTCGTCTTGATCATGTCTACATACCTAAATACTCACCATGTATTTGACTGATTAGATATTTGTGTTGAACAGGTAGTGGCATTGAACACCAGTGACTCTGGAATCCTGTGATGAACTGGTACCCTCTCCATTATATACCACCGCCTGCATGCAGCAAATTCCAGGATAGGCTCCAGATGTCCTCATGACCCTAAAAATGATGCTTCAGTACCTCATTGACTATTAATATGTTACTTTTATGTGTTTTCCACCTTCCCAGAGTATCAGTTTGTCAACTTTTTGCCCTGTTGCCATAAAACCTTGGAGATTAAATGGAATGCAGTGAGCCAGAGCCTTATGCAGCCTTACTGAGAGGCTAAGAGATGAGTTAATGCTGTTGGAGCAGGGAGAACAAACTCTGTACTTGATACTCCATGTTTTTGGATATAATTTTTGTCCACCAACATTTAGCTATATAGTGTGTATGCAGTGTGTCTATTCTTGTAGAATTATCACATTTTGCACATCGTGAAGATCCTGTGAATGGAACATCCTCTCATGTTGCGCTTTGTCCTTCCTAAACCTATGCCAGCCCACATGCTTCAAAATAATAGACTGGCAGGACACAGTGTCCCTGATATGCTTGTCAGGTTACTATTTCTAGCTATAAAATCCTCTTTCTGATCTGCATTATAGGCTGTTGCTGTAGACAGGACTCTAGTCTGCACACTTATGAAGATGGACCTTGATGAAGCCAACATCACATGTGACCCATCAGCCTCCCTGCCAGTCGTCAGCATGATAAGCAGCTCTTCTGTCTGCAGAAGAAAGAATTATTGTCCCTAGTATCCTCGGTTCTCAGCAGCACGAGGTCAGTACGTGCCAGACGGAGATCTGTTTAAAATAAAAGGAAGAAGCCAGGAGAGGTCCTGCCTCAGCTCCCTCTATAGTTTATATGCATATCTGTGCTCTTGTAGTCCTCCTTGGTTCATTTTAGTAGGAGAGCTCTGACAATGAATTAATAACACACTATTAGAGTCATTCCGCCGAATGGGGAGACCTATATATTCGAAACCGAAAGAGAAATTAACATTTAAAATGCATATTTAGAGCTTCTGGTATAATCTGACAAAAACAATATAAATTATTGCGTTGTTGGGTTCAAATAACACAGAAAAATACGATATTTTAAGGTTATTCCGACTACTGCGTATGCGCATCCCGCCACTACAGAGGGGCCTAGACTTGCTGCCCCCCTCTCTCTGACACATTTAATAATCTGCCAATTGGTTCTTTGTAATGACAGGGTGGGGCTTCTGTACTACAGTCCCATTCCTATTTCAAGCAGTGACCAGTCACCTCCTTATGCAACGTCTCTAATAATAGACAGGGGCAGTACATCATCTGGCGCTGCTAGTTTAAAGTAGGATTAAAGTGCCACCTACAGACGATCTGAATCTTGGAGGCTTAGTGAGGTAGAATCACATTGCTGGCGGGACATTTGTCACGTTGAAGTTTGGCGAGGGGTGAGGTTTATGGCTTCTTTTAAAGTGCTTGGAAGTAAATGTAACCTGCCATCACAAGTGTTGAGAGATGAGGTTGGTTAGATAACGGAGGGCGAGATAACGAGGTTAGGCTGTATTTTGAGACTGGTCTACTCATAGTTACAATATAATCATACACAGAAAAAAAATAAGAGAGCACTTATTTTTTTCTTTCCATGGTTTTCAGAAGATCCAGATGATACAACATCCTGTGTGACTTGTGGTATGTTCCATAATTTTCAGAAGTGGGAATATGTTAGGGTAACAGGACTGAGTGAAAACCTGGGGACATTATTTTAACCTGGGGGTGTATTTTAAAATAAATTATAATCGACTTCTTATGAAAAAAATATTTAAGGCATAGGGGGGCTATGGAGTGACAGAAAAATGCAAAAAAACTAAGATTTCTGATTTCTGTAGGTTTTCTGATTATTAAATTTACACTATATAATGCAACCCTTAGCAGAAACTGAGACATAAACTGAATGGGCAAAAGTTTGTAGACACCCATTCTATTTGCCTTTATATTAATTCCCATGTGTTTGGACAGAGTCTAAAAGCTTTTGCCTACATATTGTGTACCATGTGCATACCCACACTTAGGGAGTTTTTCCTTGCCACTGTCACTGCCAATGCTCCATTGTAAAAAGCGCTATATAAATAAATCTGACTTGACTTGACTTGACTATTAAATGTAAGTGTAAAGTGTAACAATAGAGACCAGGGACAGCATTCTAGGTAGTTTTTTAAATTAATGTTTTAAATGATATACCTTAAATTTGCAATTGCTTCACTGTGCAGGACACTTTGCTTAATAATAAAATGTTTGTATATTAATTATATATACAAGTATTGTCCTGGGTACCGAAATAGCACCCATTCGGTGGAAAGGCTCATTAATATTTTGTCTGCTAAGTCCAAAACCTGGACACACAGTTTCAAGAATAGAAGAATGCAGACTTGTCTCCATCTGTGACAAGGCACATGTGCATAAAAAGCTCGTTTTTACCCTCTCACATTTCGTGGAGCATGTCCACCCACTCAGTTAATTATGTTCGCTCACATTTGGCAGAGGTAACTACACACATGCACTCAACCAAATGCCAGAGCTTTAAGGTAGTGCACTGAATCTTATACTACAGCGAATTTCACATTGCATTGTAACCAATGCAGCCCTTTTATCACGTCGTGCCGACCTGGCCATCAGAATGATCTCCACAGAATATAGATTGTCTGGCCAGGTGCAACTCTCGATTGAAGCTCTCTCCTTCATCATTTGTTCAGTGGTGTGCACTGAGCTCCCTTTCTCTTGCTAATGAGCCTTAGGGGAGAGGGTGGTGACTATTCACATAAGGGTGCTCATTGTGCTCTGTCAGGGCATATGCCACTAAATTCTGCCAGGTTTTGGAGGAGACGGGATGATTTGTCACGTCTGACTGTCTACTCCGTCTTAACACGTGCAGACTGCAGGTCTCCATCTGCTGATCAACAATGCTCAGTCTGAGCTCTGTATGTCCCAATTCGGTTACATAACTGTACCAATCTAAGTTCAGCTTTCTCCCTCTGTTCACAGTGTAGCGCAAGGGCTCAGGGTCAACACTGTTTCGCATTGTTACTTTGCGAGATTCGAAATCTCAGCAGCATGTGGTGGAAGCAATTTTGCCCAGAGGTCACTGATTGTGGTCTGGTAGAGTGGGAGATTGGTAGGGTGTTCGGGAGAGATGGATCTCACACTACCAGCACTACAATGTCTGCTATCTACAAAGCTACCTGATTGCAATCAGTAGTCAGTGTTTAAAAATCTGACCACAGATTACTAGAACCTTGGTAGGTGGTATGTAACAGCAGGAGGCTGATAGAAAGTCAGGGTGTATGATATTGAAAAAAAAGCTTTCTCTATATTTTCTAGGATTTTATCAATAATGATAATTAAACAATACTTTTGCAGCATATTTAATAGGTCTAAACTATTCAAAAGTAGTTTGGACCCATCTCTCTTAACTGTCTGAATTGACAGCATTTGTTATGTCTTGCCATCTGTTGCTTTTCTTGTTGTAAGGCACTTTTCTGCAGAATGATTCTTCTAAGGTTTGCTGAGTTTGTTTTTGTGCTATTCCTTGACTGGTTTAAGTTTGTCATAACCTTCATATTCTGCATGGTTATTAGTTTGCAGATAGTGGAAAAAGGTAGTTGATGAGCTGTCTTATTGGCAACCGATTTCTGACATAGTTTGCAAATTTTCATCTTTTCAAAGCCAAACCACCTCTGACAGCGCAGACTCCAAGGCTGGTGGTGTCTGTATTTTGCCTCCTGGTGCAGTTTGTCCACTCATTTTTAACTTCAGGCATGAGTTTTAAGGTAGAGCGCTGGCTTGATTTGTGTCACAGTGAACATTTATCCAACCGTTGCATGGTCTCAGTCAAGTCAAGTCAGATTTATTTCTATAGCCCTTTTTACAATGGAGCATTGTCTCAAAGCAGCTTTACAATTTTAGATGATCTTCTAAATTATAAGTCCAATCCCAAATTGAGCAAGCCAAGGGCAACAGTTGCAAGGAAAAATTCCTTGTGCAACAGTTTGCAACAGTGCTGGGTCGTCGTTGATGTTTTTTGTTTCAAAATTCTTCACACATTCTTTTTTGGGGAC
Organism: Ancistrus triradiatus; assembly: GCA_025084515.1. NCBI lineage: Eukaryota > Metazoa > Chordata > Actinopteri > Siluriformes > Loricariidae > Ancistrus > Ancistrus triradiatus. The sequence continues at coordinate 96,123 of JAJAGP010002431.1, read as the reverse complement.
AGGACAGGACTGCAGGCAGGACAGGGTCCAGTACCCGTACCCTCTTCTTCCATGCCAACATTGTCTTGTTGAAAAATACACGTCCCTGGAAATGATTTGTCTTGAAGGCAGCTTATGTTGCCCCAAAATCTCAATGTACTTTTCTGCATTAATGCCACTGTCACAGAAATGTAAATTATATTTGCCAAGGACACTGACACAACCCCATATCTTGACAGACCCTGGCTTTTGGACTTGTTGCTTATAAAATTCTGGATGGTTCTTTTTGTCTTTGGTCCAGAGCACACAACATCCATTTTTGTCCAAAAAAAAAGAGCTTGAATACTGATTTGTATGACCACAATACACATTTCCACTGTGTGATGGTCCATCCCAGATGCCTCTGAGCCCAGAGAAGTCGACACCACTTCTGGACCTGGTTAACATAAGGCTCTCTTTTTTGCACAATAATGTTTTACGTGGCTTAGATGGTTAGAGGGGATAAATGAATTCAAGCAATAAATGAGTTAAACATTAAATACTATTTACTTAGCTAAATATTACGTACATGTACACTATATAACGCAACCCTTAGCAGAAACTGAGACATAAACTGAATGGGCAAAAGTTTGTAGACACCCATTCAATTTGCCTTCATCATTTGCCCATGTGTTTGGACAGACTTTTTGAGAGTCTAAAAGCTTTTGGCTTTATAGTGTACCATGTACATACCGACTCTGGACCTTACGTCCACCACTGACATTATTTCAGTGCTGAGCGATTTTCAGCACAGCAATGGCAATGATATGGTAGTGGTGAAACTGTGAAGATATAAATCATGCATGGAAAAAAAAGCTATAGTATGTTCTCCAGCTGTGTACCAACAATCAGCTGCAGCAACAATGTAAAAAATACCCAAAATTACTCTATATACCATTACTTTACCATTTATTTGGCTGAGAATAGTCTAACAAAGTGTTTCTCAATCCTGGTCTTGGAGCTCCCCTGCTCTGTACATTTTAGTGCTTTTCCTGTTTATACACACCCACTTTAATTCAATAATGGCCCTGGGCCTGTTAATGAGCTTAGTAATTGGAAGCAAGGAAAACATTAAAACATGGGGCTCCAGGACCAGGATTGAGAAATACGCTGAATCAAAGGGCTAAATAGTTTATTTTTTAATGGGGACAATCAATATTTTTATTCAAGTCATCATTCGTGCTTTGATTCACATGTGCATAGAATTGAATGGGTATGTGTCATTCCCAAGAAAATTCTGTGACTCAATGCTCTAAGAACTAGGAGTCAACATTAAAATAGGCAGAACTGATTAAAAACTGTATCGTGTCAAATTCAGTGTAGTCAGTAGTGCTAGCTCTATAGGCTGTAAAGTAATGGGCTTGTTAATGAGCTGAGTAGTTGGATCAGGCATGTTGGGCACAGGCAAAACACTAAAAAAGGCAGAACAGTGGAGCTCCAAGACCAGGATTGGAGAAACACTGATCTAACACACTAACTAAATCTGGGTTTGTGGAGACATACACAGGGTTTATATAAAGTAAGTCCCATTTTAGCATTGTTAATGCGTGGGTTGATGTCACATCACCCACGGGTCTCACACTGAATCAGTGTACTGTGGATAAAACCTGGGCTCCTTGTGCTTCATATAAATCTGAAAACAGCATCTCATGTACATTTGGTGAGTAATAAGTATTAAAGTAGGACTTACATTATATAGACACTTTGTGCTTTGTTTCCTATTCATTGATGAAGGGGGATGGATAGGCAGATCTTTAACCCCAAAATCAGAAACATTTGGAATAGTATGGAAATGGAAATCAAAAAATGCAGTGTTCCTTACATTTACTTTGAGTTTTATTTCATTGCAGACAGTATGAACCCAATAAATGTCATGGTTTGTCTGGTCAACTTCATTTCATGTGTTAATAAACATCCATTCCTGAATTTCAGGCCTTCAAGACATTCCAAAAACCGGTTATTATTTAGTTATTTATTAAGTAGTTATTTACCAATTGCCATAATGTTGCCATTCCTTCTCAAAGCACTTAACAGCCATTTTGTCACTGAATATGCCAAGTAATTAAGTGTTTCAGGTGTTATTTTGTCCCATTCTTCATGCAAACACTTAAGATATGCAACAGTGCTGGGTCATCGTTGATGTTTTTTTGTTTCAAAATTCTTCACACATTCTTTTTTGGGGACAGGCCAGAACTGCGAGCAGGACAGGGTCCAGTACCCGTACCCTCTTCTTCCATGCCAACATTGTCTTGTTGAAAAATACACATCCCTGGAAATGATTTGTCTTGAAGGTGGCTTATGTTGCCCAAAAATGTCAATATGCTTTTCTGCATGATTTGTCTGACCACAATACACATTTCCACTGTGTGATGGTCCATCCCAGATGCCTCTGAGCCATATGTTTACATTTACATTTACAGCATTTAGCAGACGCCCTTATCCAGAGCGACTTACAATTAATACAATCTTACAATCCAAGCAATTGTGGGTTAAGGGCCTTGCTCAAGAACCTAACAGTGACAGCTTGGCAGAGGTGGGATTTGAACCCTGGACCTTCTGTTCCATAGTCCAGTACCTTACCCGCTAGGCTACCACAGTCCCGTTGATGCCACTTCTGGACCTGGTTAACATAAGGCTCTCTTTTTTGCACAATAATGTTTTAAGTGGCATTTGTGAATGTCACTTTGTATTGTAGTGCTTAACAAAGATTTGCTAATGTAATCCCTTGCCCATGTGATTATATCAGCTATTGATGAATGATAGTTCTTGATCATAGGACATTGCCCTTTATGCACTGAATTTCCTCAAGACTCATCAAATTGTTTAATGATATTATGGACTGTAGAGGGAGAAACATGCAAATCTTGAAATACTTTGGGTTCTCTGAAATTAATTAAAAGTGAAGATAAATGTTATACACACTGTGTTTTTTCCATACTGTCCCAACTACAAAATGCACATAAAGCAATCCATTTGTGTAGGTATATGTTATGAGTAAATATGCATATCACAAGTGTAGACATCTATGAAAAGCACATGTGCTGTATAGATGCAATGGAGAGAACAGAACATATGGTGTGTGGTACTTAGACACAAGTCAGTATGGGGTGTGAGTGAACTACTGCTACCCTGATGAACTGGTCTCTCACTGAAGGGTTTACATGAATCATCATAATTTAGCTGCAGTTGTCTGTATGACAGTAATCACTTCACCAAGCATTAGTGAACTCTGGACCTTCTACAGTTTCATTTGAGTGTAGTGGCTTTCAGTGGTTGCATGCCCTACATGAAAAGAACTGTAAATCTGCCTTAATCCAAATCCAAATCCAAATCCATTGTTATTAGATTTGTTGAAATAAAACAACTATTGATCAGAGCACTTGAATAAAATTTCAATATACACTCCTGAACAATAAAAAAATAAACAAACCCAAAATAGCACAATAAAACCTTTTTTAAATGACTTTTTTTAAGGACAAACAACTACCAAAAGGTTGTGTCATGCAGATTTTGTGTCTTGAAGATGTGTCATTGCTCTCTGACAAAAACATTCATGGCTGAATGAATTTTTTCAACAGACAGTGGAAAGTAAGAGATGTCAGAGGAGTTCAGAGAGATTTATCAGAGTTGTGTGGAGTGACAAACCATGGTTTGATTTGTATGTATGTACGGTTTGTGATGTATGGTCATGTTTTGGCCAGGTTTACAACCTACTGAGAATATTTGGTCACGCATTAAAGATTAACTGTTTACTACTCATCAACTTATGATACTGACTCTAATCTGTTGACTCTTTTTTCAGTATCACACATAACTTTAACATTGAAAGATCTCAAAGCTATCCCATATTAAGTTCCTTGCTATTGATCTGATAAGACGATTAAAACATGTTTGTTTCCTTATTACTTTTATTTAACTTTGTATCAGCATCACTGTCTATATTCATGACAAAAAAATCCAAGATCCAAAAAATAACCCAACCTCCTTGGGTGGCTTGGGATATTATACAGTCACTGACAAAAATAATGTTGGATTACTGCAAAACTCAGATATGTAAATGACCACAGGTGTGGTCTGATTAGACAGTGGGTCTTGCCACAAGAGGGTGTAAAAGTACTTCCCCACTGTATATTAAAAGGCCCTCATCGACTACTTTTGGGTAGTGTACCCCTTGGTGAGAGATGATTGACTACTAGACATGCTAGACAACACACTCAAAAACATTTTGCCCAGTTAACAGACTTTGAGAGGAGCACATCACTGAACTGAGAAAAGCAAGATAGGCCATTCTGACCTAACTGTTAGGTGGTATTGGGAGCAGTGCTTCCATGAGGGCATGCACACATGGCAAACAGGCTCTGGACGGCCCAGACAGACCACCAGTAGTAAGGATCGTTTGATCCACCGACAAGGACATGCAGCTCCAACAGTTTTGTTGTCCACCATCCACACACAGGTGGCACCTTCACTATACACCACTGTCTCTGCCCAGACCATTTCCAGATGCTTAGCAGAAGGGAATGTGTTGTCATGACACCCATTACGTGTCCTGCCATTGACAGATAGCCACCATCACCTTCGTTTGCAGTTGTGTCATGAACCAGAAACCTGGACTGCTATGGGTTGGGATTGTCTTTAGTGACAAATCCAGGTTCCTGTTTGGGATCCGACAATTGTCGGATTTGAGTATGGAGGCCTCATGGTGAGCTGTTCAATCCTGCCTATGTTGTAGAGCGACACACTGCTCCAACTGTGGTGTGATGATCTGGGGAGCCATCACATACGACAGTCGATTACCCCTAGTAGTGATACGAGGGACACTAACAACTCAGTGATATGTGCAGGACATCCTGCGGCCACATGGGTTGCCTCTCATTTCAGGGCTTCCAACTGGCATCTTTCAAAAGGATAAGGCTTGTCCAAACACAGCAGTGGGACATTTCCCTAGACCAGTGTTTCTCAATCCTGATCCTGGCGCCCCACCGCTCTGATCCACACCTGATCCAACTACTCAGCTCATTAACAAGCCCGTTGTTGAGTTAAAGTGGGTGTGTTTAAACAGGAGAAGCACTATATTGTGCAGAGCTGTGGGGTGCCAGGACCAGGATTGAGAAACACTGCCCTAGAATGTCTCTGACAGATTGTAAAACAGGTCAGCAAACTGTGAGTGTGGAGAATTTACAGGTCCAGTTGTGGGCAAATGTGTCATAGAGGCATGTGTAGCAGTCAACGTGCTCACCAACAGGTATACTGTCCAAAAGTTGCCTCTGAGAGCCTTTTTATAGAGCAGCGGGAGAAGTACTTTTACAGCCTCTTGTGGCAAGATCCAGTATCTAATCAGACCACACCTGAAATCAAGATCTGTGTTGTGCCAGTTAACTTCACACAGGTTCATGATGATGGTCTTAGCTGTTGGAAAAATCCCCAGAAGGGTAATAATGACCTTGAAGTTCCTCAAATTTGTTTGGTGTATTTAATGTCAATTTTAGCCTCAATGGCTATTTACAACAGACACAAGGTTATATCGATACACAAGATATCAATAAACAATCATATAATGAACTAACCTAATGCATGTCTTTGTAAACCCACGCTGACACAGGGAGATCTGCAAACCGGGGATGCTGAAGTTGTGTGGCAACTGTGCTAGCCCTGTGCTCTGAACTCTTTACAGATGGTTTTGTAACCTTTTCCAGCCTGATGATCATCAACAACTCTTTTCTGAGGTCCTCAGACATCTCCTTCGTTCACTCAATGATACACGACCTCAAGTGTGTCTTGAAGATCAGACTTAATAGATCCCTGTTCTTTACATACAAGGCACCCATTCACCCCTGATTATCATCCCATTGATTGAAAACACTTGACTCTAATGTCATATCTTACTACATTCAGAAGGTGAGAGCTGCATTTTACACAACTACCTCACTAGCCTTGTTATTGCAGATTAAAGAATGATTGCTAAAACATGCAAATTACATAGTTAAGGTCAAATGAAGTTTGTGTCACTGTAAAAGTGGTTGCAGTACAAATATGTGAGTGATAGTACAGGAACATGCTACTGACTCATTATACAGCTCGGTTTATTCAAAAGAATATATCCTTATATAGAGAATTATGTGTTCTTTTTCTGCCTTGTCTGAGGATGTGTAAAGCTGCTCTAAATGCATTAACAGCATGTGGCTGTGAGAAGAAGAGGTTTGCTATGGCGACAGATTTTCATTAGTGCAAACCTGGAGCAGGGACCAAGGGACCTCATTGTTTAAAATTCAAGGGAACTGATCAAACATGTTTTCAAACAAAGAGAATCTTATTAAGAATCATAGTCCTGGCCAGGTGACAGTTTTCTAGTAGGATTTCCTGAAATAATGGACAATGAAGATATTTGTTTTAAGCTATTAATAGTACACTAGGATACAAAATAGTAAACTAAGCACAGCATTAACTAAAATCCATTGTATATATTGAATTAATGATCCGTAAACTATGCTGTGGTGGCCTAGTGGTTAAGGTAGAGGAGTGTGGATAAGAAAGTCCAGGGTTCAAATATCTACCTCTGGTACCACCAATTGCAAGATTGTATCAATCCTAAGTTGCTCTGGATAAGGACATCTGCTAAATACCTAAATGTAAACAGTTCAGTTGTATACATTGACTAATAGTTCTGTTGTATACATTGATTTACAGTTCAACTTTGTATTGGAAAGTTTACTGTTTTAAGCAAAACAGGAAAAAATCACACTTAATGCCCTTGGAAAAGACACAGATAGCCATGTAGATGAAGGTCAGCACATTTTATATATCTCAGAAATCCACAGTGATTATTGGTTTCTACAAAAGGACTTTGAAATTCTACTGCATCACCTCTTTCATACAGCTACAGAATGTCCTCACAAGGAGTACTACTTAAAGGTCCTGAATCTGTTTTATTTTCTTTTGTTTACATCATTTAGGGGAAAATACCTGTGTTAAACCTTTTACTTTGGTTCTTTGAAGGACGCTTGCTAATGGAGAGTCACAGCACACAGCATTTTAGCCCTGCTCTTTGATGACTTTTTGAAGGATTTTAGAATGCAGCAAAGTGAATTCCAATGTATTATAGAGGATAAATTCTAAAGCCTGAAATGCTGGGAGTGAGGAGAAAAGCTCTAAAGGGATGATTTCATTCCCTTATGATAATGTACAGAAACATGAAAGCCCGTCTGGTAACATCCTTCATTTCATGCAGTTCTCACGGCATCAAATAAATCTTAGATTTTATCTCGGAGACATCAACTTTTAACCTCATGATTTCAGAGTAGTCTTATAGACTATATAATCAAGTAGACTATATAATCAATATCATATCATGATATTATAGTACCAGTAATGAATAACACTAGTATACTTTTGCTTTTGAAAATACACTATATAGCCAAAACTTTGTGGACTCCCAAACATTACATTCAGAATTAGTGTGGAGCTTGTACCACCCTTTGATGCTACAACAGCCATCACTCTTCTGAGAAGGCTTTCTACTAGATTTTAGAACATGACAGTGAAGTTGGATACTGATGATAAGTGCTGTCTCACGGTTCCAATTTATCTCATGGGTGTGTGCAGGAGATATGGTTAAGACTCTGTAAACCAGCCTTGTGCTGAACCAAAACTGGCAAACCATTCCTTTATGGAGTTGATAAACTGACTCGTTGGGGGAGGTGTAATCAAGTCAAGTCAAAATTTGTATATATATAACATACAATGGAGCATTGTCTCCATGCAATTACAGTTGTAGATTATCTTCTGATATCTAGGCCCAATCCCAAATTGCGCAAGCCTAGGGCGACAGTGGCAAGGAAAAACTCCCTAAACGTTAAGGAAGAAGCCTTGGAAGGACCAAGACTCAAAAAGGGACCCATCCTCCTTGGGTGCATTCAGATAAAAGTAAGAATGAAACTGATCTAGTCAAACAAGTAATCCTATAAAAGTGTTATACTGAGAGGCACTGGAATGTTCAGTACAACCCATTCTACGGCTACTGTATGTCTGTGGATTTATGCTTGCCCGCTTCATATTATGAACCTGTTATCAGTGAGATTTGCTGAAAAACCCCCCCATTAATTAATGTGTTCACATGCTAGCTGAATTCTTCATTAATACCACAAACTTGGATCTGATTTTGTTTCACGTCATAATAATTTAACACACTCTGCTTACTAAAAAAACACAGTCATTATTTTCATTAAAATTTGGCTGGGCAGCAAAATTCTATAATTTGCCGGGAAAAAAGAGAATCATCTTTCCTGAACACCCAGACACTTCCACTAAGATATGCTAATATCATTATTAGCATATCTAATTATCTAATTAAAGCTGTTCCAACATGTTTTACCCAATTTACATCATATGTGCCTGACAAAAACGTAAATGTGACATTAAAGACCTTTTCTACAAGTTAACACAGGCCGCTGGGGCATGCTTTGGTCAACATACCACAAGGATTGTGCACTATAGTGCCTTTTCCATCCTGTCTAAACAACACGTTTTTAAGGACAGTCAGTTTCAGTGCATGTTGCTTTATAAGACAATGAGCCACTACTCACTCCACCCTCCTCAGTGATCCATGCACCTTGAACACTGTCTGAAATCCTTCCCTTAGAATTTAAATCATATTGAATGCTTAATTTCTTGTATTACGGTTATTGTAACATTTACCTTAAACAACTGGCAGTTTCTAGAACTAGTGCAACTGACTTCACTGTTCAGTTTTTTCTTTAATGCTCTCTTTTAATGTTGACTCCTAGTTCTTGGAGCCTTGAATCACAGAGTTGTCTTGGGAATGACTCATATGCATTCAGTTTTATCCATATCTGAATCAAAGAGCAAATGACGACTTGAATAAAAAATATAAATTCTCTACATTACATGTCCTACAGCAAATGTAGGACAGCAACATGTTCTACACTCATTTCATCAGTTTCACTTGCCATACAGATGCACTTTGTAGTTCTACAATTACAGACTGCAGTCCATATGTTTCTTTACATACTTTGTTAGTCCCCATTACTCTGTTCTTTAATGGTCAGGACCCCCATAGGACCACCACAGATCAGGTACTATTTGAATAAGGTACTATCATTGTCAGCACTGCACTGACAATGAGTGGTACAGTTCTTCTAGAGTTTTTAAACACATCAGTGTCACTGCTGGACTGAGTATAGTCAACCAACCAAAAATGTCCAGACACTATCATTCTGTAGGGAGCACCCTGGGAGCACTGAAGAAGGATTAGAGGATGACTAACACAAACTGTCCAACAACTGCTGAGCTCTGACTTATACAACCTGGAGCAATAAGGTAGATGTGTCTAATAGAGTGCACAGTGAGTGAACACAGTGGTTTTTTGGTAATTTGGGTTCTTAATTTAAGAAGTGATTTCTGTTTCAACAAAAGCAAATTTGGCAACCTATCAAAACAACCAGCAGAGACGAATGTACGAAGAAGCTTATAACATGTAATTGGCTATTCCAACAATAGTGAAGTGTGGATTCAAAGATTATGATGTTGATGAAATTAGTTAAAAGAGGACAGTGATATGCAAAATCAGCAAAAACTTCACCCGTCACTTCAAAATGCAGAAAGGTACATTACTGTGTCTTATAAGCTAACTTTTCATATTTTTAATTATATTGCATCTATCTCTCAATATTGTTCAAATGAAGATCGAAGGAACATATATATTTAAATATGTTATAAAAGCCAAGGTTTTCATTGAGTGTCCTAATTTATGACTATCTGACATGATGGGTTCGACAGATGAGTTAAAAAAGTCCAAGAAATGCAACAGTATTTGTTAATGTTGAAAATAAAATTCAACTCTTTATGACCACTGTCTTGACTTATGGAAGCGACTTGAGTTACTTGAATATTACCATGCTAACTTGGAAATATGTTACTTACTCCGACCTCTAAGGACCTCAGTTTGTAATTGTATGAGCACAACGTGCATCTATATGGTAAGTGGAACCGATAAAATGAACAACTACTGTAGAACAACTAATAAATTGATATATTTGCCAACAAGGTACTGTACCAGAAGGTCCAGGGTTCAAATCCTACCCCTGCTAAGATACCACTGTTTGGTTCTTGAGCAAGACTCTTAACTCACAGTTGCTTGGATTGCATCAATTGTAAGTCGCTCTGGATAAAGGTGTCTGCTAAATGACATAAATGCAAAGGTATCAGATTGACACCCTTATCCAGAGTGCCTTACAATGGACACAATTTTCCAATCCAAGCAAATATGGCTTAAGTGTATTTTTGCTCAAGGATTATACAGCAGGAGCTGCAGTTTAGCAGAGATGGGATTTGATCCCTGGACAAGGCAGCTTCTTAAATGCAAATCCATCACAGTCCCTTGGTGCCCATGCACCTTACTGAGGCCAGTCCCAAGATTCTTGTAAGAAATAGTACGTGTAAACAGTGCAACACTTCGGCTAGGCAGCGGCGCGTCCTAGCTTTAGATGGCAGTTACTGTAGTAAGGTATTGTGTGGCTTGAAGAATAGCCTGATTTCAGCGGGGTAAGCAGTGATTGGTTGGTTGTTCAGAGGGCGTGGTCTAGCCCATCCTTACCTCGCTTTAGTCTGAAGCACAACAGCAACAGCATTTAAATAAGAGCTGGCGCTGGGTAAGGTGGTAGCTGTCGCCAGCCATAAAAGAACTGCAACCGAGATGAACGTGAATGAATCCAAATGGCATATAATCACAGTTGAGAGCGGGACGCAATGACGGCCGGTGCTGGTGTGCGGAGTGCGCTTTAAAACGGTAGGAAAGGGTTTTATTTAAGCGCATTAGTAGGGAATGCATACTGCAAATATACGGAATTATTTCTGTGCATCTCACATCCGTCTGTTTAATTAAGAGCGCAGTTTGTGTCCATTGATAAAGTACAGTATGTACAAAATCACTGTTCCTCAAGTACGTTCAATTTATTTTTATTACTGCGTTAATGACAAACCTTATACAACGCCCTGGCATAATAGAGCCTTGGTTCCACTGTGTTATGTGGAGATTTAGGTTGTTGTATTTTAATTCAAATTTGGTTAATTTAACTGAAATCAAACAATTACTATGACGGTTTAACAAACATTATTGGACATTCCACCTAAAGACGTCCTCCAGGTGTCTGTTGGCTTGATTTTGTGGTAATTAGACGTTTCCTGCACAGACAGGAAACGGACAAAATCAGTAATTGAGGTGAGCAAAATGGTGAAGAAACAGACATTGTCTTATAGTACATTATAGACTTTTGAGATGACCTAAGATTTAACTGTCCATATCCTGTTATCTCAGTTCCTCAGAGGTGAGAGTGTTTTCTGAGCAAGCCTTATTTGACTTCACACCTAGTCATTATTGCAGCCTGACATTAGCCAGGCTGTCGGCTGAGAGTGAGGCGTTGTGTTTGCGTTGTTCTTTAGTGTGAGATGGCTATAGTGTGCCGGTACATATACACTATATGGAATAAAACGTGTTGGGACACACCTTTTAATCATCGCAGTCCAATTGCCGCAGGTGTATAAAGCCGAGCACATTGCTGTCTGCCTTTACAAACATTTGTGAAAGAACTGGTCATTCTAAAGAGCTCACAGAATTTGAGAGTGGTACTGTAATAGGATGCCACTGTTGCAACAAGGTGGTTTGTGAAATTTCTTTATTGCTAGATATTCTAAGATTAACTGTGAGTGATATTATTTAAAAGTGGACGTGTCTAGGACTGTCGTGGCCTAGCGGTTAAGGGTACTGTTCCATGGACCAGAATGTCCAGGGTTCAAAACCCACCTCTGGCAGGCTGCCACTGTTGGGTCCTTTACCAAGGGGGCGGCACAGTGGCTCAGTGGATAGCACTGTCGCCTCACAGCAAGAAGGTCCTGGGTTCAAACCCTGAGTGGTTTACTCCAGGTACTCTGGTTTCCTCCCACAGCTAATTGATTATGCGAAATTGACATTGAGTGTGTGTGTGTGTGTGTGTGTGTGTGTGTGTGTGTGTGTAAAACTAGTCTTGATGTAACCTGATGTTAAATAAACCAAATAAACAAGGCCCTTAGCCAGCAATTGCTAGGATTGTAAGATTGTGTCAATTGTATGTCGCTCTGCATAAGGATAGGGGTGTTTGCTAAATGACAAATGTAAATGTCAATATAGGAACCACAGCCACGAAATGGCTGACCATGTAAAGTGACAGAGAAGGGTCTTTGAAGTGCATATTGCAGTGCAGAGTTCCAAACCTCCATGGTCCAAAAACAGTTCTGAGGTGGTTGAGAACAGAGGTACCACTGTATTACTGAAAAATACATAGTCTAGATGCTCCGGTGGCACAGTGGGCTAATACTTCAAAGACTGAGGTTCAAGTCCCAGCAGACTGGCTGTATTTGAGGGAAGGGTGGCCAGTCAGTGGATCAGAGACCCTTCCTAGCCACACGATAGACTGGCATTCCATTGACAGGGCACACTTACACCTGTGTTCTCCAGGAGTAAATCCTGGAGCCCCCAAGACCCTGACCAGAAACAAATGCTGTTCAAATGCGAAAAAAAGGCGTAATCTTTAAAAGCGTTCTTTATTTCACCAGTATATGTTTTTGAGCTGGCATTTGGCAACTTGTTTCTGACAGAGAGAGTGGTTTGAGACCGTAGTTTTGCCTTGAGGCTAGAAGCATCTATATTGAACATGCAGCTCACTGAAAAGCCTAATACATTTTCTGAGTCTCTTGTGTTCTCCAGCGGAGATTAATCAATGCTTGACAAGCTCTAAAGGTCAATACGTCATCAGGGATAGCTGCTGCATTGGCATCACAAACACAAGAACATTAGATTTTGCCTGCTGAGTGCTGAAATGTTAAAGTTCATGATGGAGTGAATGGGAAGAGAACAAATTAAAGCTGCAATGTTCACTTTCATTTTGATTCTGTTATATTCTGTTTAATGTGGAGAATTCAGACACTACAGTTCACAGTGGAACGGTGGAGATATAACGTACAAGCGGAATTAATATGCAGTATACAGGTATGCTGTTTAATGACTGCGTTACGTTCTGTGAAACAGGACGTTGACTGAAGTGGAGGTTGATCAGACATTACATTAGTCACATAGACTTTATGTGACTGTAATGTAAATATAAAGGGTATTTTCACCAGAAAACTACACAGCATCCCTATTGTCATCATGTCTGAGTCCTACACCTGCTATACCTTCTTTTATTTATAGAAATTCACAATAATAATAGAAAATATGGTAATATACTGTTATGACCCTGTGTAGGGCAAAGTCTCTTAAGTAACACTTAAGAGGATAGTATGATGGACCTGATCCTTTTGTTTGACGGAAACCAAAATGGTTAGAGAGAGAATGTACAGGTATTGGAGGAACAAACAAAGGAGTACTATTTACAATAGGACAGGCACATACACTTACGAACACAGTCACAGCTTGTTACAAATAAGAAGCAGAAAGTCATAACAAAAACACGAGTACCTTGCACAATAAAGTCTCTAAACACATCAACCGAGTTGGAACAGTCTGTAGTCCAATTGTGAGTTCACAAGCAAGCGAGGACATGACAGGTAAGGTAGTGAAGTTTTGAGTGAATGACATACTTCTGCTCTTAAACTCTAAGGGTGTACTCACACTGAGCACGGTTGCCATGAACCGCGTCGGAGCTCATTTATCCTCATTCGCGCCCTGTCTCCTGCTCACGCTAGGTTCACCGAAACGTGCTACGGCACGCTTTCATCATGACGACTGTATATTGGTTGTATATGTGATCGGGTAAACACATACTTTTGTGCTTTTCTTTGGTTTTGTTTCATGCACGCTGACACCCAGCCCTAATACGCATTATAACCTAATGTGTGCATTGATTATGCAGCGAACTGTATTTCGGCTTCTCATGCTGCTAGACAGGGTCACAGCACAGCGGACTTTATGCTTGGACTTACTATGTGCTTTTTAAGGGCGTTTCACTTTGGGTCTTGTGCACGTCTAATACATTGATTATGGAGCGCACTGATTTCGGCTTCTCATGCTGCACGTATTAGACGGGCTCACACAGCCGAGTGATCTAATTGCTATATGCCTTTTAATAAGGTGCATTGATTTTGCAGCGCACTGTGAATCTGCACAGCGGACTTCATGCTTGTACTTACTATTAGACTTTTTTATTTCTTTTTGTTCACGGTGACACACAGCCTTAATAAGCTTTTTAGTAAATGTACTGATTGTGTGACGCACTGATATTCGGCTTTTCGTGCTGCACATAAGAAGATTTTTACTGAGTCAGCTGACGCTGTTTTTTGCGCTGGAGCACGAAGCACTACTAAAGTGGTGCTTGAAAGTTTGTGAACCCTTTAGAATTTCCTATATTTCTGAAATAATATGACCTAAAGTCCTAAAAGTAGATCAAGAATACAAATGAGACAAAAATATTATACTTGGTCATTTATTATTGAGGAAAATGATCCAATATTACATATTAGTGAGTGGCAAAAAGTATGTGAACCTCTAGGATTAGCAGTTAATTTGAAGGTGAAATTAGTCACCTTCAAAGTGTCGATCAATAGGATGACAATCAGGAGTGAGTGGGCACCCTGTTTTATTTAAAGAACGGGGATCAAAATCTGCTCTTCACAGCACTCCAAGAGCAAGGCGTGTAATAGCTGGTGAGGTCACAAAGGACCCCAGGGGAACTGCTAAGTAATTGAAGGCCTCTCTCACATTGGCTAATGTTAATGTTCATGAGTCCACCATCAGAAGAACACTGAACAACAATGGTGTGCATGGCAGGGTTGCAAGGAGAAAGGCACTGCTCTCCAAAAAGAACATTGCTGCTCGTCTATAGTTTGTTAAAGATCACGTGGACAAGCCAGAAGGCTATTGGAAGAATGTTTTGTGGATGGATGTTTTAAAAGATAAACATTGTTTGGAGAAAGGAAAACACTGCATTCCAGCATAAGAACCTTATCCCATCTGTGAAACATGGTGGTGGTGGTAGTGTCATGGTTTGGGCCTGATTTGCTGCATCTGGGCCAGGACAGCTTGCCATCATTGATGGAACAATGAATTCTGAATTCTATCCATGAAGTCTAAAGGAAAATGTCAGGACATCTGTCCATGAACTGAATCTCAAGAGAAGGTGGATCATGCAGCAAGACAACGACCATAAGCACACAAGCCGTTCTACCAAAGAATGGTTAAAGAAGAATAAAGTTAATGTTTTGGAATGGCCAAGTCAAAGTCCTGACTTTAATCCAGTTCAGCGAATTGCGCTCTGGCTCACCTCTTTCAAGCCTGCTCAAGGCACGATTGGGAGTACTCACACTAGCCAAACGAACCTTTGGTACCCGAGCGTGGTTTGAATTGCCTATTGTGAGTACACCCGAACTCCTGCCTCTGCTTGTGGATCTGCTGCATTCATTGCCTGTTGAGGTGACCAGCTGTTTATGATATAATTTTTAAGACCTAGGCCTTTAAAGCAAAAGTTTGTTGATTGGATGGACATTAAACAGCACATACCTGTACACCAGTCAGCCATAACATTAAAACCACTGTCAGGTGAAGTGAGTAACATTGACAGTGTGATGCTCTGGGCAATGTCCTGCTGTGAAACCTTGGGTCCTGCCATTCACGTGAATGTTACTTTGACATGTACCACTTACCTAAACATTGTTGCAGACCAAGTACACCCATTCATTGGCAACGCTAAAGGATCTGCTGCTAATGTGGTTTCCATATACCACAGAACACCTTCAGAGATCTTGTGGAGTTCATGCCTCAATGGGTCAGAACCTTGGTGGTATGAGCGTGTACATAGCTGGGTATGAGGTCACAAAGGTCTGGACCTCGATAATTATTTTTGAGTTGAAATTTAAATTTGAAGCTAAATAAAACTGGATGAAAAAAACAGTAGTTGAACCACCTGCTAAATCTCCACTCATTGACTCAAACATTGGAACAAAATGCTGGCAAGAGCTACTTGGTTAGTGATGCAGTATAAAAAAAACCCACATTTTTCTAACAGGAGAGACACAGCTCGACCACAGACCACATCTCTGGTATGTATACATTTAATTATCAGTGTAAAGTCACAGCCAAATCTCGGTATATGGATGAGTTTATTTGACTACTTAGTATCCAGCACAAAGAAAAAAAGCAGAATGCAGCTGTTGTGAGGCAGAGCATAGCCTACGGAGCCGTTAACCCACATGAACAGACACAGGTTTCATGCTCAGAACATTTAGTACAGAAAACACACACACGCAAGCACACTGCAATGCTTGTACTGAAAATAAAACAAGTTAATTGAGTAATTGTTGTTTTGTTTTAGTTAGTGGAACACAATTATTGTCCTAGCCATGCAAAACAGTTATTCAAAATGATTTTCAGGCTTTTTTCATGTAAGACCACCTGCATCATGGCACAGGGCTCTGCACAAGAGCCTTTTAAAAAAAAAACAAAAAAAAAAAACAACAACCCGCAAATCGAATGAAATGTGTGCGAATAAAATGCAAATAAAGAAACCTGGGCGTGAGGTGGGATTTTCTGTGTAACATCTAGTTACACTAGATATTAATGACTAATAATACTGACTAACAGTGTGTTCTGCCTGCTATGGGATTACAAATAATGCCACCCCGAAGAGCTGATTAGGCTGTCTGGCTGGAGAGTATGATGCAGCTGAACTGTCCAGTCAGAAACTGTGTACAAACAAGATGCAACAAATGGTCAAATTTCTGTTTTATTACTGCTACACTACACTGTCTCTCTCAAAATATAGACCTAAAATACTATTTGAGCCACTAGACCGAGCACAAGATTTACTGAGATTTCTGATCAGTAAATAATAATAAAATAAAAAGTCAAATCACATTTATTTCTATAGCGCATTTTACAAAACAGCATTGTTTCAAAGCAGCTTTACAAGTATCCATGCCCAAAGGTCTAATTGAGCAAGCTTGGGACAACTAGCTAGGAAAAACTCCCTAAATATTATAAGGAAGAAATCTTGGGAAGACCAAGACTTAAAAAGGGACCGTCCTTGGGCAGCCTAGATGTTACATGTAAGAATTAAAGTAAGTTACCTAATTATTAAGTTTATAGTAATATTTAAGTACACAGAGGCTAAATATAAAATGTACATGAGAGCAACTGTAATGAAAACAACACCATGGTTCTTCCACACAACACCATGGTTCTTCAGTTATAAGCACACGTTAACAATCACACACACTGTAGAATCAAAATATACATTTACATGTATTCCTTATCCAGAGCCACTTACAATTGATACAATCTAACAATCCAAGCAATTGTGGGTTAAGGGACATGCTCAAGGACCCAACAGTGGCAGCTTGGCAGAGGTGGGATTTGAACCCTGGACCTTCTGGTCCATAGTCCAGTACCTTAACCGCTATGCTACCACAGTCCCTAATATAAATGCACACAATGGAATATAAACATAAACGTAACTTGCAACACAACCAAGAGGGAAGAGTCCCCTTGAAGAAACAGTCATTTCCAAAACAGGCAATGCAGTTTCAATAATTAATAATCATGAAAATACAATAAATAAAAATATGTAAACAAAACACGTAAATCTGGCTGCAGCTTCCAGAGTTAAAGCTGCTGAGACTTGGCCTAGCGGTTAATCAAAACTGTTCATAAGTCATGCCTGTTTAATTAAGATATTTAACCACATTTTACCTTCTTAAGTATTTAGGTAAGCACAGAGCTTCTAAATATTTTGTAAGACAGAACAGGCAGAAACACAACACCTACTAGCTAGCTATGTTCAAACGAGTGTTTTCGTAATCTCTACACTGTAATCACTGCATAATCACTTCATGTTCCCAAGTTTTGTTTCATAATTAGTGCTGGAAATATTCCACGAGGTGTTGTAACAGGATTAAAAACAACACTTTACAAACAACACTAAATAAATGGTAAATGAGCTGCCGTGTTGTCTTGTGGTGCTTTGGGAGATTATAGATGCTGGATTATAGATTTTGCAGGCATTTTCTTACCACAGGGTGTGAATTATTGGCAAACTGACCATGATTGTCTACTCTGTTTTGGCTCGGTGAGGAAAGAATAGAGGATTGGTCTCGGGTGGTAAGCAGTGGCAGCGGGAGGCATTGTTGCTTAGCGCATTTTTTGGTCACCTAATGCAAGTGCGCGATTGCACAAAATCTCAAGGGAGGATGGCTTGTTTATAGTTGTGTTGCAGGCAAATGGAACATGTGGACCCAGGAGAAGCTGTTTTCGAGAGTGAGAGGGAGAGCAAGAGAGAGCGATTGCACCAAGGAAGAATTATGATTGTGTGATATGTGTGGGTGAATGTGTTTGGCTTCCTTGATATGACTAAAGGATATTAATATTGAGGACACTTTGTACTTTCTGAGAACATTCCAGGTATCGTCGGTACATCTTCAACACTGAACCATGCCCACTTAATCTATTTTTGGTACAATTATGATAACAGAGATGTTTCAGTATACATCATCTATATAGGGACTTCTACCCTCTGGTAGAAATTTGTTATTCCAAGAAATTTGTGTACATCAGATGTGCCACTCCCCGTCAGTGGTGTGGATTCATCTGATGTTTACGAGTGGCAGTACCCTCTCAAAGGAGAATGGCTTGTGTCCTGGTCTGCACAGTAAATACTAAGTAGGCATCAAAGTATTGGAGATTTAATGTAAGAGTCTCCCGTGAAATGGAATAACATGGCTGGTATGGCATGGTCAGTCCAGGTCACACCACCTGCTTTTTCGTTACCTAAATCAAACATCAGCACCCTAAATAAAACACTCAGTGCGGTCTTGCAATAATGCACAATATGGTTTGCCTATAAATATATAAATCCTGGATTAATCCTCGTAACATTACTTCTTATGGGGAAATTTGATGCCGAGTTTGAACAGCCTTCTGGAACCAGTTAAGTTTGAATTCCGAGGTTCCACTGTAATAGTTTCACTTTAAACATGATGTGGTAGTAATGGTCATCAGATTAGGCACAGACATTTTAGAGATTTTAGCAGTGTTTCATCTGACTGTAGATCAGACTGAGTGGTTTAGCTCATGGGGCTCAAACTGGCACGATGATAAAGGATATATTTCACTGAAAATAAGATGCCAATTAAACACTCATTTAAAACATACTTATGAATTCAGAGTTTGGTACCCATGCCCATGCTTACCATGCCGATGTCCACCTGTACTGAAAAGACTTGTTGAGGTGGTAGGAGTGTCCAAACTTTTTTGAATAGGAGCCAGATAATCAACAGTCCTAAGCACAATAACTGCAGCAGGATATCAAGAGTGAAATACCTGCAGATTATTTGGGTTGAAGATATCTGCATCTTTAAAACATAGCATGTATCTTCCGTCAATATTTCTCATGTAGATCGTATTTTATTACTCAGTTGCTATGCTACGGAATTCAGTAACAAAGCATGTCATATTTTCTTCTGTTATATAACCAACTAAATACAAAAAAATGTACAGACTTGTATAGACCTTGTGTCAAAGTGCAATCCAGATGCTACAACTTGCACACGAGAGACAACCCACTCGAAACTAATGTGAGGGGTGGTGGTACGCCCTCGACTGCATTATATGCATTAGTTCTGGTTTGACGGCTGTAGTGATGTGCAAGATGTCATACCAGTGGCACTCCGTGAGTCTGGACCTCATGCGGCTTGTTTAAGTCCTTTACAAACTGCTATCACTGTCAGGTGAAAGGAAAATTTGCAACATGTTGGTGGGTCACTAACGGGTCTAAAATCTTCTTAGGAGTGATGTTGCGGGCCAATTAAAATCTTCAACCTCAATTTCCCTTCAATTGGATTTTGTCTCACCCACCTTCAGGGTTTGTTGCAGACTCAGAGAGGCATGTGGCAGTAAAAGTCACACCTGATTTGGACTGAAAGGATCCGTTGGTGTTAATCCTGCCATGGCTCAGTGGCTTCCCTTTAATTAATTACCTCACTCTTTCAGTCAAAGGAGAAGCCCCAGCAAAATGTCAAACGTGACACTATACTAGCTGTAAAGCATATACAGCACTGGAAAAAATTAAGCGAGCACTCGATTTTCTTAAAATCAACAGATCTACATGTATAGCAGCAATTCCATTCCAGTATGTGATGAATTCCAATGCAAACACACCTCATTCTACTTAATGAGGAACTGATTAGGTGATCACCTGAACCAACTCTTATTTATTGAAGAAAAGTATGAAAGACGTATGGAATATTGATTTCTGAACGTTCCTAAATTAAAACATTAGTACTGTTTTGTAGCATATGGACATAAACCTGTTTTCTTTGTATTATTATTATTCTATTATCATTATTAATCGATGACTGAAAACACTGCATGTTCTTTATTTTGACAGTTGTCATTTACAGTGAATACATGCTCTTGTCACTGCTGAAAATAAATGTTTAATTTGTCAGTTATTTGTAGAATAATCAAAAATGTTCAATTTCACACAAACAACCGACAAATATAGGTATGCACCATTTAACAACTGCATTACTTTCTGTGAAACAGGTTTGAAGGAAATGGTCATTGACCATAGTCACACAGTCTTTATGCTACTGTAATGTAAATATGAAGGATATTTTCACAAGAAAACTGCATGCAAACGATACATAAATGCATCAGAGATACTACTGAAGACACGAGTGGAACGCTACCATCTACACAAAGCCTAAACTGTTATACATATCTCTCCCTCCAGGAAATACACAACACTGTGGTTCTACAGTTACTGATGGATTTATTCTTCTTTTGCACTTGTTGCACTTTGCAGTCATCAAATCCACGGTTGAAATGTTCAGAAACATGACATCATACAGAGCAAGCACACATTAATGATCACACGCACTGTAGAAGCAAAATATAAATATACCTCACTGGCTGCACACAACCAAGAGGGAATGAGCCAACTTAAAGAAACACTAACTTCCAGAGCAGGCAATGCAGCCTTTAAACACTTTAAACCTTTAAGCAGAGTACAAACTGTTCCATTTCACCTCTATTCTTGGCAGAGAAAAATGTGACACCTAAGCATCAAGTCAAGTCAAGTCAAGTCAAGTCAGATCTATTTATATAGCGCTTTTTACAATGGAGCATTGTCTCAAAGCAACTTTACAAGTGTAGATTATCTCCTAATAACTACGTCCAATCCCAAACTGAGCAAGCCTAGGGCGACAGTGACAAGGAAAAACTCCCTGAGTGTTATAGGAAGAAACCTTGGGAGGACCAAGACTCAAAAAGGAACCCAACCTCCTTGGGCGGCGTAGATGATAAATCTAAGAGCGAAACTATGGAGTGATGGAGTCAAAGTTCGAATAAAGTATGAAGTATGCACATCGGCATTAAGTGGCCCGGGTATGATGGGGCTGGAGCTGATGACGGAAGCAGCTTGAGTGCAGCTCCAGCAGATGAACATCATGTGTGGGGCTGGAACTGCCGGAACACAGCTCGGAGAGAAAACAGAAAATGTAATAAGTTATTGATTAAGAGCACAGTGTCTATTAACAATCACTGATGCCAAGTGTAGCATGAGACCCCGGCAGCATTAGCTATAGCAGCATAGCTAGAAAGAGGAGAACTGGTAGGTAACACAGCCAAGAGGGATGACATGAGACATTGGCAACCCCACGGGAGGCAGAAGACAGCAACCCAACGTCTCTGATCACCATAAGACCCTTTGGCTATGAACCCCCAGCTCTGCTCTTATTCTAAGGCAAGGCTAAAGCGTCCTTGCACAACACAAACCATAACGTAGTGGTTAATGCAAGTAAATCAATTTTGATGAAAAATATAAACAAAACATCAAAGAATGACTTGAATAATATTCATGTCAGTAAAATACACACGCAAAACCTGTTTTAATTTGACCAGTTGTTTACGGCTGCAACGTCCAGAGCTAAAAAACAGGTTTTTATTTCCTATTATAATTTGTTATAAAAGTGAACAGACCTACCTGTAGCAAAACCAGACAAACTAATCATTTTAGAGTGGTCTCCTCATTTTTTTTTCCAGGGCTGTACTTCTGGAATGACCCATGTAATAAAATTTAAGAAAGAATCACTACAGGGCAACAAACGTTAAATAAATCTTCAGCATCAGTTCACCAGGAAAAATGTATATTTGGAGGAGATAAGACAGACAGTACATTTATTTTTGTAATGGCTAATAATAATGTACACTAGTCATGTCCAGCAACAGCTGGATTCCCATTGGATGTGCTCTGTTATGCTCATATTCTCTGCAGTAAAGTGCTATCATGGCTTTGCATTGTTTCACTATACTGACTTTTGAATAAAAGTTCAAGAAAAGATGGATTGTTTGTGATTATCAGCCAAATAGGGGTGCTTCCTGTGGGGAGCCACACTCACACAGCCTCTCTCTTGAACAACACACACCCTCGGAACTTCACAGATGGCGTCTATGGACAGGATGCATTCATCTCTATTAATGAGCACTGGCAGGCTGTCGGGAGTGTGAAGTCTATTCAGAAATGTTGTCGCCCAGTCTGCTGAAAGAAGAAATAGTGCAATAAACCATCCGTTCTGACTGAAATTGAAACATGCATATGGTATACATTTTCTCTCATCATATTGAATATTTAATACTAGAATATTAACCATAAAAACATGCTCGCCATCTTAATAAATCACATGCGGGACATGGCAAGGTGCTCCCGAGCATATTATTTAGTATGTCACAAGATCTGCTGTCTCAAGCCATCAAATGCTTTGTTCCTTCTGTGGCCAGGTGAAGAGAAAGTCCTTGTCTGCTCTGTTAATCTCCTTATGAAAAGCCAGACTGGTCCATTTGTGGAAAGCCATTGTTAATTAGTGTGTGAATTTTCTTTGTTAAAAACAAACCAAAAAAACTACATAGCAAGGATGGATGTGAATCAGGAGGGAATTCGGCTGATTCACTCCTCTTGTCTTTTTGTTTTGTTTTGCTTTGCGTCCTGCTTCTGGTCAGCTAGCTATCACAAAGCAGGACTTGTGATCATGAGTGCTTGAAGCAAGCAGAACAAGATCATTGTTTACTGCAGCACGCAGAGTTACATAAGAAATTGTTTAGCTTAGATACCAGACTCCTCTGAACTTTGTGACTTTGATCCATGATACATTGTTTATTTGATTGGATGTTTCATTTCTGCTGCTGGACTCGAGGTCAGAGTACCAGTAAAAATCTAATATCAACACATTACTTTGGCTGTCGGTATCTCACCCATTTCTGTTCTTTTTGCTGTTTTTATTTTCAGAACTGCCAGACAACCAATCGCTTGTGGTAATTGGCTCCTGTAAGACTGGAAGCTCCTAGCAACTGGAAGAATGAACACCTCTCATGTTGTGTCTCGTGCCTCCAACGACATCCTGGAGGAGTTGCAGCTTATTGCAGCCCAAAACCTAGAAAAAATTGACATTAATAAGTACTACGATGTTATTAGGGAGCTGGGCAAGGGCACCTATGGCAAGGTGGATCTGGTTGTCCACAAGATCCGAGGTAGGTAGACTTATGGACTTGTTTTTTTACTTCTACTGTGAAATAGTTCTGCATTTAATGGGGTAAATAAAAAATACCAAATTATAGAAATACTCCAAATAATAGAAACAAATAATACAAATACCTCCTTATTGTTTGAGACTGTACCCTAATTATTTTTTATGATACATTGCCATAAAAATTTCTTTGGCTTATATTTTAACTAATAATTAAATACTTTAACTAATCCCCATTTCATCTTATCCGTATTGCTCAGTGCTTTACTGACCATGGTAATTAGATTTTTTAGTACTATTTTGACTCTTGTTAGTAGTAATTTAGTTGTATAGTGTCAAAAAAGAATTGTTTGCTGAATAGATTCAGAAATCAGTGTGCAGTGCACGAGTCCTTTGGCACAGTATCAAAGTTACATCCAGCATCTGACAGATGAGTTGACTAGATAACAAATCAGATAGAAAAGTCAAGTTGGATCACCTGCTGCAGCAAGGAAGGTCTGGTTTCTATTGCTTTCACTTTAAACTGACAGAAGACATGTAATTAATTGACTGGCTTTGCAGAGATCACAGCTGGCAGTAAAGCAGTTTTAGTGAAGCACATTTTAAGCCTACTTAGGGCAATTACTCAAAGGGAACACTGCAGTGAGTGCAATTACATGCATTTAATTATCCCTGTAACAGATTTTAATCAGATTTTGTCTGTAAACTGATCGAGTTTACCTATACTTTGGTAATCAGATACAGGGAAAGCTCTGGGTTTACACGACTTGAAAATCAGTAATAATCTGATTTCTACTATGCAAGCAGCCAATACTCTCACAGAAGGATGTGACATCTTAATGTCTCGGTTTCAATGTTTCCTATCATATAGAAGATTTATAGAATATTCAAATTCTTAATTTTCTTGTGCATATACTGCGTTTCAGAATCTCCCCAAAAGTGTTGGGTAGCCATTTCGCGGGTGCTGCATTTCATTCCAGGGTTG
Organism: Ancistrus triradiatus; assembly: GCA_025084515.1. NCBI lineage: Eukaryota > Metazoa > Chordata > Actinopteri > Siluriformes > Loricariidae > Ancistrus > Ancistrus triradiatus. The sequence continues at coordinate 71,561 of JAJAGP010002431.1, read as the reverse complement.
CCAGATCCTGTGAGAGAAACGAGCAATCAGGTCTATGGAAACAAGTCTGAATTGGCTCAAAAACCCTAACCCCCAAGAGTGACCACTTGATTACAAAAACTGTGTATTGTCCTTTTAACTTGGAGGTTGAACAAAACCAGCATGCAGGAATACTGGAGAGAAAGACGGGACCAGGGAGCAAGCCCAAATAAGCAACTACACCTTACAAAACAGGCCTCATAAACCTGCAACCCACAATTACCAATATTTGTAAGGGACTTTACTGAAAGATGCACCAAAATCAATTAGAATAAGCAAACTTGGCAGCCATGTTTGATTCTGCTAGCTACTTCCGGTTACGTTTATGTGCATGCGCAGACTAAGAAAACCAATTGAAATCAGAGTAAGGGTATACATGAACTGAGAAATCTGATTACTGAGCTCAAATCCAGTTCTCTTTAGAGGATTTCTTAATCTGGTTTCTAGACCTGTCTGATCTAAAGAAATCGCTTGTTTTGTCTGTGGGTTGAAAGACTGTATGTCTATATGATGAAGCTATAATATAGCATTTTACTTACAATTCTAACCCTCTGTTTCTAGTAATTTCTTTTAATTGCAGGAAACAAATGTTTTTTTATTTGTTTAAAACATATTCAAGACATTGTGCATTATTTTGCAATGTTTACATTTCAGAAATAAATAAAAAAGTCAGAACATTGAATAGTGAACTCAGTATTTTGAATAGAATCCTATGCAGAATGGATCGTTACACCCCTAGTCTATGAAAACTTGTTGGGAAAAGTCTCAGTCGAAGCTTTACTCTATGCAAAACTAAACCTTTGAGTTTGGATGGAGTCTTAATGCTTCTTTATGAACAGCACAAGCAGTAGCAGATTGGGTCCGATTATTTGTTTGCTTTATACTGGCGTCTCAGGATCTCTCGTGACCTAAACCCCCCTCTGTGTAGTAACAGGCGACTGCGAATTTTTAATGAGTTAAAGGAGAATGCACAATCTGTTGGAACCCCCGACCCCAATCAGTCTTGTTCATGTTATGCATAACATGCTCGACTTGGAGACCTTGACACTGAATAACTGTGCAGATGGTCCAAACACCCACTTGTAAAATCAAGAGGCAACTTGCCTGCTATCAATTGCTCCAAAGTGTGTAGTTTGTTTGCTGACCTTGGATTTATGCAACAAGGAAGCTTTCTGAGCAGAGGATAAGAACACAGCCTGTTACATTGGGTCAGCCAAGTTCCCACTGGTGGCTAAAGTTTAGTTAGCACTACTTCCAAACAGAAATACTGTATAAGCAGTAAAAATTTCAGAAAATCCCCAAGCTGCTTTTGTAGAGGATGTCTTCTTTTTGCAAATGCACAAGTGTATGGTGTGTTTTGATATAAAAAGTAAAGTCATATAAAAATCATGTGTTAATTGTTCATAGGAAGCCTTTTTATGTTGTTCTCTGCATCTGTCCTGACTAGCATTTCATTAAAGTCTTAAGACGATAAGATCTGAAAGTCGCAGCTGTTTTCAGTAGTGGCTTTGTTTGAGGACTATGATTAGGCATTTGCAATAATATTCTGCTGGCACTAAATGAATGGAAGAGACTGTTGGCAGTATTGAAGCAAGAGAGGATGGCTGGGAGGAGGATTAATCGTTCCGGAATATGAACGTTTTATTAAAGATTAATATTGTAGAGGAAATATGGAAGGGGAGAGTGAAAATCCTAAGTCAGCATTCTCAAATTCTGAAATAATCCGCTGTATGTCTTTTTATGTTAGTTGAATGCTTCAGTACAGCTATTGAGTCTTGTCATGTTCCAAGCATGTTTAAAATGAGGCCATCTATACAGATACAGCATGCACATTGCTTAACTTGCTAGGCAACTTCATCAACATTTTATGTCTCCGTCTTTCGGCCATATTGACACATCTGCTGCGACAGGTGTCAGGCTCAGTGGTTGAGAATATGATGGTGGTTTAAGGCCTTTGTTTCTTTTTGCTAAGTTCCTTTGCTCTGAATGGGTTGGTCTTCCAACTGATATCTTTTGTATTATGAAACAAAGACCAGGACAATCCTGCTTTTAAATGCATAGCAGCTGCTTGCACTGACCCTTTAAACCACTCGTGGTCAGATGGGACTTTCGGAATTGGAGTGTGGAAATTTCATTAAGCTACAGGGAAAAGGTGGTTATGTGTCACTGGTGATTTGTGATTCCCGTGAGAACCCCTTCCATGGTCAGAAGGGTGTTAGACAGACATGAACCTCAAATAAATCTCAATCAGGAACATTGCTGTAATTCCTAGTACTGTAATTTAGTCAGCCAAAAGGGTAAAAATTACAAAATTCTTCTTCACTAAAACACCTGCTTTGAGTTCAGTGGTCATTATTAGTAAAACATAGTAATAGTTCTGTAGGCTTACTCCAAACGGCATCTCATTGTATTCGTACAATGACAATAAAGATATCTTTTTTTAATTTAAATGATAAAGGTGACTAAATACGGTGTGACTAAATAATAAAGGTGACTAAATAAGTTGGATATTGCTTATTCTTTCAAAAAATCTTTTTATTGTACAGTGAAAAGGCAAAGAAAATTCTCATGTTGGAAAACCTTAACACAAACACCTGGAAATACGCATTTAAAATGTATTTCACCGGACAGAATTTGCTTGGGGTTTATCTGAAACTGTACAAAACTGTTTCTAGTTTTATCATTTTCATTTTAGGGTAAACTATCTTTAAATCTGTTGAGTGAAAGTCTTTGCTTAAATCCATCAACTTATTAAAATGCACTTGTTTTCTGATAGGCACCAAGATGGCACTGAAGTTCCTGCGGAAGAAAACGACCAAGCTTAAGAGTTTTCTGAGGGAGTACAGCATCTCACTTTACCTTTCCCCATGCCCATACATCATCAGCATGTATGGCATCGCTTTTGAGACAGACGAATATTACATCTTTGCCCAGGAATATGCACTAGCTGGAGACCTCTTCGACATAATTCCCCCTCAGGTAAGCAAACTCTAGCAGTGCTGTGTTTTACAATGGACTTGGACAATAATGCCATTTTAATAAGATTGTTAACTAATGTGGAATTATAATGATTACATTTATTATGGAAGCTCCTTCACAGTGGGTTATGGACAGATGTTGTGGATGCTTACACTATAGCTTGTAGTTTTACATTCTGAACCGGGTTGTAATATCGGTGAATAATTCACTATCTTATTTTATATAGAAAAGGCATTATTAACTCTAAAAGTTTTGATTGGAGCTTTATCCCAAAAATATGAAGCTCCAATTCAAGATGTGATTTTTATTAGATATCCACCGATTGCAATTTCTTGGCCGATCCCATTTTTTTAATGTGTGACTGGCTGATTATGATTTTTCCAGATTCCGATTTTGTTCAAAGTATTATAGAAACAATTGCAAATAAATGGTACAACACAATTAAAATGTGCATTGTGAGCATTTATTAAGTCATAAAAAGACAAACACAAAACGTATCACAGATGCACAAATAAAATTTTGGGACCGGAAAACAAACTGAGCTGAGTGAATCTTCATACACACATGAACTGAATTCTGAATTAATTAGTCAAAGCACTGTCCTGTTGATGTGTGTGACTGTTTGTGCACAAGTGTAGGCTAAATGTGACCGGAACAGAATCGGTTATGAGATTGATTGGCCGATCACGCTGAAAACCGGCCGATTTCTGTCACCAGCCGATCTGTTAGTGCTTCTCTAGATTTTATTATGAAAAACATTGAGTTAACCTGGCCTTTATTTTACGTACGATATTCCACTTCTTGCTTATACTACTCAGTATATTCATCATCAGTCTTTTGAAGATGTCCGCGCTAAGTTCTAGCTAGCATGTAATGAGGGTCTTGATGCGAGGGAACAAGTAAAGCTCCGGCTAATTGCCTATCTGTTTTAATCTGCCTTGGCTGCCTGTTTGACCGCTGCTGTTGTGTAACTCCTTGCAGTCTCTAAGCCTCTTTTTTCCATGTCTTCTTACTTATCCTTCCGAGTAGGTGGGGCTCCCGGAGAGCGTGGCGAAGCGCTGCGTGCACCAGGTGGCCTTGGCACTGGACTACCTGCACTCTAAGAAGCTGGTGCACCGCGACATTAAGCCTGAGAACGTGCTAATCTTTGACCGGGAGTGTCGCAAGGTGAAGCTGTCAGACTTTGGCATGACGCGACGAGCCGGTTCGCCGGTGAAGCGCGTTAGCGGTACCATCCCCTACACGGCACCCGAGCTGTGCGACTCTGGCTGTCATGAGGGTTTCTGTGTGGACTACAGTACAGATGTCTGGGCGTTCGGGGTGCTCCTGTTCTGTATGCTCACAGGGAATTTCCCCTGGGAGAAGGCACTGCCGTGCGATTCCTTCTACGAGGAGTTTGCACGCTGGCAGCAACAGCCGAGGAGGCGGACAGGCGCCGTGCCGTCGCAATGGCGCCGCTTCACAAATGAGGCGCTGCTCATGTTTAGCTGTCTCTTGGCCATCGAGAAGGAGCGGCGCTGCTCTGTCAACGAGGTGCTCGGCTTTTTCGGGCACTGCTGGATGCTGGACACGGAAAATGGCAACACCGCTACCTCGCCTGGAGCCACAGTGAACAACGGGAACCTTGCTGAGATCAGCTCCTCTTCCTCAGAGGAGGATGAGCTGGTAGAGCGTCTAAAGCAGCAGAACCTATCTCCAGTGTGTGCTGTGACCAAAGCAGGCATCATGATTGAGCCAGGAATGCCACACTACTCCGTGTCTGCCAACAGCTCGCCGTCCTCCACCAGCAGCTACGAGCGCGTCACCCGCGACAACAACGGCAACGGCCGTATCCTTGTAACCACGCCTATCGAGATTTGTGTGTAGAGAAGCTCTAGTGGGAAATGGACTATACAGTCGCCGAGAACAAGCGAACCACGCTGAGGACTCCTTGGACTCAACTGAACATAGTTCTCTTCTAGTGGAAATGCTCTGTAGTTCATGCTGAGCGTAGAACACGGTGAAAGCATTTTGCAGGCTTACTTCACGTCAGTGGTTCCTTATGACGAGTTCCTTCTCTGAGGGCAAGGGTGGAAAATGTTCCAGTACCTAACAATTTCAACCACATTAGTCCACGTGTCAATAGCACAGAATTCACCATGAAACATGACAGTCCATAAATGGAGTAAATAAACTGGGAGCACTTGTGTTGCGGTTGAAACGGACAATAAGCAATATGGTACATCTGCAAAAACAAAAGGAAAAAGATGGAACAAAGAAGAACGAGCAACATTTTAACGTGTATGAGAGTAACAAAAAAACAGAACGTACTATTGCGTTTCAATGTCTAATTGGTCGGTGGGTTGCTACTTTAATGTTTTGGTTGTTCTTGTGTTGTGGTATTTATTTTTAGACTTGTACCTACCATTTTTCTGCTATTTATTTGATTTCGTAGCAGTACAGAGTTAATCCTTGGCCTTATGGTGAGTAAACAATGTGAGTCCAAAAGTGTTTCCTCCGAACCAAACCATCCTCGGGATTGCGTCGTAGTAGATTTGAACGGTAGATGGATGCATGCCACTTTCTCTTGCAGTACGGTCCATTGGTGAGATCCGTCTTCATTAGTGGGTCTTCTCACCCTGACCAAGGCCATGATGTTATCGATGTGATCGCATATGCCTGTCACTACTCTGAGCACAGAGAACCTTTTGGTTACTGAAGACAGGGCTCCGTTCCTCCAGAAAGAATGCCAGCGATTCAGCGGTGACGATACAGAATCGTTTGAAAATGGCTTCAAAAACTGGACACTGCTGTAGGTGTTACTGACTGTTCTGCAAGTGCTGTTGGATTATTAAAAGAAGGCTGTGCACTTGAATGGGTTTAAAGGATTTCTCAGGTATATATGTTTAAAATGTGTAGTCTGTCCAGGCTTGTTATTGAGGGGAATGAAGGACAGTATGCGAGTGTCTGAACTGTGTGCTAAGCAAAAGGAGAAACTGCAAGCAGATTTAAATCGTCTTACAAAAGCAGAGTCACATATGGTACCGACATGGTCTGGTATCACTTGTGGAATTTTTGTTCCAGAGCTAGACTGGATGTATACATTTGGGTATTTCAGTCAGAGTTGCCTCAACTTGCTCAAAGTTTTACTGACGAAGGTTTAAGTGATCTGAGCCAACTACATTTACATGTATATGAAACCCCATGTTGTTCTCCACCATAGCTGGACCTGGTTTTATAGCATGATTTGGATCCTCTGAACGGGATTTCGACACACCAGTTTTGATAGACATGTTCGCAAAAGAGTTTTTCTTGTCTCAGATGGGTCAAAGATTGGAAAAAGAAAAATAATTAGAGATTTTTGAGAGAACTTTGTGGAAAAATTTGCATGGATATCCCTATTTAAGGGAATTTATCTGTGCTTTTTTTAGATTTCTGTGGTTATATGTATTACGTGTGATATTTTGCAGTAGCACAAATGTACATACATTGATATCAAGGTGACATTTATAGTAAAAATAGAAGGACAAATAAATAATATATAAACGAAGGAAAAAGAAATGTATGCCTATTTGTGGACCGTTTGGACTAATTGAATGGCATTGATTTCAGTCAACACTATATAATGGAAAAATGGAGCTAAAGAAAACATGACCACAAATGATTATTTGAAATTGACTTGTGTGGTGTATTTTCCAGAAATATCTGCATGCATCCATACTGTTCTAAAGAGAAAATGTTGAAATAAATACATATACTTGGTGCAAAAGTATGTATTGGGGTTTGTCTTTGTCTAGGAACTATAGATATTTAACAAGTTCATACACAATTCCTCCATCACACCCTCTGAGAATGCATGAAATCTCTGAGTAATCTTTGAGAACCAGCTGAGTTTCTCTGTTCATGCTGCTCCAGTCATGTAGGTGTCTCCTCTACAACGTCAGCAGAATTCGACCTTTCCTTTCCAGGGATGCGTCCCAGGTGCTTGTCCAGTCTCTTGTTGTATCAAAACTATACTCACTGATCAATTTCCTAGGTACACCACCTTGTTTCTACACTCATTGTCCATTTTATCAGTTCCACTTACCATATAGCACGTTGTAGTTCTACAATTACAGACTGTAGTCCATCTGTTTCTCTATATATTTTGTTAGTCCCATTTACTCTGTTTTCTAATGGTCAGGACCCCCACAGATCAGGTATTTTTGGGTGGTGAATCATTCTCAGCACTGCACTGACAATATGGTGGTGGTGTGTTAGTGTGTGTTTTGTTGGAATGAGTGGATCAGACACAGCAGTGCTGCTGGAGTTTTTAAACGCTGTGTTCACTCACTGTGCACTCTCTTATGTTGAAAGATGCTAGTGGCTGGACAATTTTGGTAAGTAGAATATTTTCAGTCCAGGAGTGATGCTGAGGTGTTTAAAAACTCCAGCAGCACTGCTGTGTCTGATCCACTCATACCAGCACAACAGACACTAACACACCACCACCACCACCTCAGTGTCACTGCAGTACCTTAGAATGATCCACCACCCAAATATTACCTGATCTGTGGGGGTCCTGACCGTTAGAGAACAGAGTAAAGGGGGTTACAAAAGTATGTAGAGAGACAGATGGACTACAGTCTGTAATTGTAGAACTACAAAGTGCTTCTGTATAATAAGTGGAAGTGTACAAATACAGAGGTGTACCTAACGTTTGTGGATTTACCTACATCAGATCCTAACAGGATTTAGTTGGATTGTGTTCTTGGGCTATTGCTTATTTGTACTTGTTTTGTTTACTAAGAAGAATACAAAGCACTTCTAGAAGTCACTTTGGATAAGGGCGTCTGTTAAATGCTGTAAATGAAAACATTCATTCCCAGCATTTCAGTCACTGAATTGACTAAAAAAATTTTTTAAAGATGTTGTGCATTAAAAAATTGAATGAATGAACATATTTTCATTTAGAAATTCAACAAAAGTCATTTCACCAGGGGTGCCAAGAATTTTGCACAGTACTCAAAATCCTCTGTCTAGATTTGCAATTGGTTTATTGAATCCTTGCTTAATTTAGTCCCAAGACTAGACCTTGCCCTTAAATCAAAAGCAGGGGTGCTGCTGATTTAATAACTAGGTCGGTTTGTTCATGCTGTTTGAAGTTGAGATCCAAGAGGAAGGTGTCTGCTGCTCCCAAATGGCACTGAACAATCAAAGACAAGATTACAATTAATCATAATTCACAGGCTGACGAGCTCCTGCATATCTATGAGGAGTACTGAGGAAACCCTTACATGTCTGTCTGTGGAAAAATAAGCTTTCGTTGCTGAGTAGAAATTAATATATTGTACCTCACTTTGAAAACACTGCAAAGTGACTTTCACACTGTACACTCACTGGTCACTTTATTAGATACACAATGTTAGTACCGGGTAGGACCTCCTTTTGCCTTCAGAACTGCTTCTTAGCAGAGATTCAACAAGGTACTGGAAATATTCCTCAGAGATTTTGGTCCATAATGACATGACAGAATCTCAACATTTTTGCAGATTTGTTGCTCCCGGTTCCACCACATCGAAAAGCTGCTCGATTGGATTGAGATCTGGGGGCCTCGTTTATAAACGGTGCATACACAACATCTCAAGCAGAAAACTGGATTTATCAAAAAAAAAAATAAATAAATACTAGGCGGGAAAACGGCCGTATATCTGCGCAAGCTCTGACCCTTGCGTACAGCCATACGCACATTTTGGAGAGAGCGGGAATTGGCGACACTCACTGGTAAAACTAACAACTGCAGCTAAATGCAAGTATCGCTTCATACCAAATTAAGCTCCTTTACGGCCACTAAGTAAATAAAAAAATCATGCCTAAGCATTCTTTTGTTTGATGTATTTATTGATTTATTAGAATATACCAGTTCATTAGCCTGTTTTTATGTATTGACATTAATTGCTGTAAACAACTGCATAAAGATGTTATGCCGGTTGTGAATAACTGGACTCCACACACGCACGCACGCACGCACACACGCACACACACACACACACACACACACACACACACACACACACACACACACACACAGAGCCACTTACGAGGAGTCTACTGAAGCCATTCTCGCAGGACGTGAGGTTGAAGGTATGGCTCCACCAGTTACATTTAAATTCTGCCTGTGATGCAATTTATTTCTTTGCATCGATATTTAGGTCTGACCACTTTTTTTTTATTCTGCAACAATGCGGCTTCTGGAATTAACTACACTGTACACTACACTGTAGCTGGTATTTTGGCCCATTCCTCCATGCAGATCTCCTCTAGAGCAGTGATGTTTTGGGGCAACACGGACTTTCAACTCCCTCCACAAATTTTCTGTGGGGTTGAGGTCTGGAGACTGGCTAGGCCACTCCAGGACCTTGAAATGCTTTTTACGGAGCCACTCCGTCGTTGCCCGAGCGGTGCGTTTGTGATCATTGTCATGCTGGAAGACCCAGCCACGTTCTATCTTCAATGCTCTCACTGATGGAAGGAGGTTTTGGGTTAAAATCTCACGATACATGGATCCGTTCATTCTTCCCTTAACACGGATCAGTCGTCCTGTCCCCTTTGCAGAAAAACAGCCCCAAAGCATGATGTTTCCAACCACCATGCTTCACAATAGGTATGGTGTTCTTCCTCCAAACACGACAAGTTGAGTTTTTACCAAAAAGTTCTATTTTGGTTTAATCTGACCACATGATGTTCTCCCATTCCTCTTATGGATCATCCCTATGCTCTCTGGCAAACTTCAGACGGGCCTGGACATGTACTGGCTTAAGCAGGGGGACACGCCGGGCACTGCAGGATCCTCTCGACACACTCCCTCTCGACGTAGTGTGTTACTGATGGTAGCCTTTGTTACTTTTGTCCCGGTTTTCTGCAGGTCATTCATCAGGTCCCTCCGTGTAGTTCTGGGATTTTTGCTCACCGTTCTCATGATCATTTTGACCCCACGAGATGACATCTTGCGTGGCGCCTCAGATCGAGGGAGATTATCAATGATCTTGTAATGGCTTCCATTTTCTTACAGTTCCACAGTTGATTTATTCACACTGAACTGCTTGTCTATTGTAGGTTCACTCTTCCCAGCCTGGTGCAGGTCTACAATTTTCTTCCTGGTGTCCTTCGACAGCTCTTTGGTCTTGGCCATGGTTGAGTTTGGAGTCTGACTGTTTGAAGCTGTGGACAGGTGTCTTTTATACAGATAACGAGGTCAAACAGGTGCCATTGATACAGGTAACGAGTGGAGGACAGAAGAGCTTCTTAAAGAAGAAGTTACAGGTCTGTGAGAGCCAGAAATCTTGCTTGTTTGTGGGTGACCAAATACTTATTTTCCACCATGATTTACAATTAAATTCTTTAAAAATCCTACAATGAGATTTCCTGGATTTTTTTAAAATAAAAATATCACGTCATAGTTGAAGTGTACCTGATGATGATGAAAATTACAGGCCTCTCTCATCTTTCTAAGTAGGAGAACCTATATTGTATATACATACATCGGTACTTGAAAGTTTGTGAAACCTTTAGAGTTTTCTATATATTCTGCATAAATATGACATAAAACATCATCAGATTTTCACACGAGTCCTAAAAGTAGATAAAGAGAACCCAGTTAAAGAAATGAGGCAAAAATATTATACTTGGTCATTTATTTACTGATGAAAATAATCAGTATTACATATTAGTGAGTGGCAAAAGTATGTGAACCATTGCTATCAGTTTCTGTGTGTATACGTGTATACACATGTACCTGTGTGTTTATGATTTACTCAGAAAGATGCAATAAATATAAAAGCATCCAATGAGTAGCTGTTCTGTTAACAGAAATGCCTAGTTGATGAGATCGGTCAACGTAGAATGACCAGAATGATTTGAGTCGACAGAAAGTTTATAACCAATCTGTACAATTGTGGTCAGTGGAAAAGCACCTCGGAATGCACACTGGGCCTTGAGAACGATGGGCTACAACAGCAGAAGAGCACACCAGTTCCATTTTCGCAAGCAAAGACAGAAATCTGAGGCAGCAGAAGGCACAGGCTCAACCAACACTGGACTGTTGAAGACTGGAAAAACTGAACCTGGTCTCGACGTCTGCTGAGGGGCACAGATCATAGAATTTGGCACTAACAGCGTGAAACCACGCACCAAACCTGCCTTGTGCTGAATGTTTTCTTGACACATTTTGGTCTGGTTAACACCAATCAGTGATCACTTTAATCCCACAGCCTACTTGAGTATAGTTACTGATCATATACAGACTTTCATGGGCACAGTTTACCCATTTCAAAATGGCTACTTTGAGGATTATAATGTGCCATTGCACAATGGGCAATGCAATAGGAGAGAAAGAGAGAGAGAGACTGTGTATACGTTGTTATAGTGTCAGCCAGTTGTTGAATATTGTGTCTTAATTAGTGGAACCGGTCAAAAAGCACACAAGCTTCCACATCTGTTGTTGGACTACAGTTGATTCCAATGAGGCAATACAATGACAGCTATCCTGGAATTCTTAAACTGGCTCGTTTAGAATATGTGCTGTGAATCCACCGAACACTATTCATCAACATGCAGTGATTTAAAGTAAGCACATGATAGCGTATGGTTTAAAGTGATTCATTACCAGCATGTGTTGGATCTTGCTGTTTGTTGTTATCATTAGTGCTCACTCTACAAAGCTTTTTGGTGCTCACTTATGTGTGCCTTGTTGCTCTGGCAACGGGATTTTTTGCCTGAGCATCACTTAACAAAGTAGGGAGACAGTAATGAGAGGAAGGTTAAGAATACATTTGCAGCAAGACGGCAAGGGTCTCGATTATATTCTTGACTGCATACACCTAAGTTCATCTCCATAAAAAAGTAGCTGCTTGATCAATCTCTTTAATAAAGTGAGCGCGAGGGAAAAGGTGATCTTGAATACGCCACAAAGCTCCTGTGATGTGCAGGCAGGATTATGCCTTGATGAGGAGCAAATTAGCATTTCTGTGGCAAAAAGTCATTCATGGATGGCACAGGCATCGACACTGTTTCAAATTGGCCCCGCGTGGCACACTAAAGATGTTTGTTTTGCTTGCACACTAAAGCAATATCTCAATCAACCCTATAACAGTGTACACAGCTGGTGTCCTGGTGTAGATTAAATATTTACAGTGTCCGTGCTCGTCCTTAAACCAGTATGTCATTTCTCTCCACACCTTTCATTTGGAACTAACAGGCTCAGTCCAAACCAGCCTTTTTCAGCATGACCCATTCTATTGCATGCACCTGATAGCAATGGCAATGGGGGAATAGCGAATCCCACTGACTGAAGGCATGTCCACATATTTTTGACCATGTAGTATATTTCACTTGCTGGATCTAAGAAGATGCCCTGTTTACTGAAGCTTGTTAAAAGCTGAATTTCTCTGAAACTTTAGCTTGTAGAGCAGGTGCAGTTATTTCAAGGGTAAGGGTGAATTTTTGGTTGGTGATTCACAATTTTTCCTCCACTCGATCTGGAAGTGCTTATGCCATTATTTAACATAATTTACTTTGAACTGAATTTGTTTAAAGCGTTGTATTCAATATTTTTAGTTACTTAGTTTCTGTTTTTGAACTATTACTACAGACTTATTTGAGTAGATCAATTTAGTTTCATTCTTACATTTGTCATCTAAGCAGGTGATTTTGAAGACAATAAATGAGAGTTGCATCTTGGTCTTCAAATAAAGCTTTGAGGTGTGTTTTGGGTCATTGTCATTCTATTGCACTATGAAGCTTTCTCCACAAAGATCCAAACAAGCATTTTCAATGGCCCACTGCATGTATATTTACATATGGGAGACAGTAATGAGAAGTGCTACACATTTATTTACTAAATGTCTTGTACTTAATATGCAAATGAACAGTTAGTCAATTTCCAATCCACAGACAGACAGAAACTCACTCCACTTACTGTTCCATCGTACGACACTTTGCTCAGAAGAGAGACTCTATATTCTGTGCCTGGCAGGATAATAAGAAAAAAGTGAAAAGGGCAGTGTGTGCTGAGCTACAGATCAGCCTGACACCTCTTCTGCTCTAGTGTGAACAAAATGTGAAAATATATTTTTTACATGGCCGCAACTCTCAGTAGGAAAGGCGGGAAGAAAATTAAGTATATGTTATTGTTTCCTTTCTTTTCCTCAGACTGTTTGGCTTCTAAATTGAATTTTCCCAACAAGGACTGCACAATCTAGTGCAGGAACTAAACTGATTAAGAGATTCGAGGTATAGACTGAAGACTGAGAAATGGTTTCTTTCCCTTCTAATAAGGTTCTAAGCATGTGCTTCACTCTGCAGTAAGTTTAGGCAAATCATAATATATTTATAATAATATTTATGTAGAACACCTGTGCACCACCATTCAAGGAAAGAAATGTTGTTGTGGTGAAGGGGTTTGTGTGCTGCAGGGTCTGAGGAGAGAGGTCAGACAAAGTGCGATCCAAAAGCTCCAGTTAAAGGTAGAAATACCAGTGTCATCACCATCTTGTGGGCTCTCCAACTGCAAAGCGAAGGGTGGGGGTCAGGTGCAGCAGGCATGAGATGGAAAGATTTGGGCAGACTAGACTTCCAAATGGAAACTGGCTATTTACTGGCACGGAAAGTGTCTGAATTGGTGAAATAGGAACTGCTGCCCAAAAAACAGAATATGTACTTAGGGATGTTAAGAACACAGAGTATATAAACATAACACAGTTGTGCCAAGTGTAACGTGTCTCCAGAAGCAGTAACTATAACATCAATGCTAGAAAGGGAAGAACCAGAAAGTAACACAGCCAACAAACCAGAGTGAGAGGCAAGAAGACAGCACCCAACATCCCAGACCCCCATAAAACTCAGAGGAGACATGGAGGGACGTGACCGGGAGGAACTACCTTCCTGATTTGAACCTGATGTGAAATGTTACAGTGGACGTTTTTTCAAAGGGTTTGCATCTTGAAAAAATAGAGAATGTCAAAAAACAACAAAAATATTCCAAGAATATGGAGAAACCTTGAATTAAATTTGCTGAATTTAACCAAGTTCTGCATTACATGTCCCTGATTAGGTCATTTACTTCTGGCTGTGTTATCAGGTGAATATAAAGTAGGTTTAACATCTGATTCAGTGTCATTTTCCACATCTTGTTCATGCATTGTAGCATGTCTCTGGTGGCTCTGGTACTGGCAAACTGTCATTAAATGGCACTGGACTCATGGTTGGAGGCAGATTTGGATATTTAATAAATTTCTTCTTTTTGGTAGAGATGCCAGATGGTACTGGTCAGGCAGCAGTAACAGTCCATCACCTACTCCTTTTTTCGCCATATTATTTGGACTACAAATATGTCTGATTACCTCTGAGCCAAGCTCTCAGGTTGATTGAACATGTTGCATAACAAACATGAGGAGGCCAGGGTTTGCTTTGGTCACCGGTTTTACATCTAAAGTACAGCTCATAAGCTTTCTTAATGAGTGCAGTCTTGGTGTGTCTTTGAGCCTTATAGTCACAACATGCATCCAAATAGCATCTATAAATGCCTAAGGCAACATTTGAATGGCAAATATACAGTGGTATGAAAAAGTTTGGGCACCCCTGATAATTTTCATGATTTTTCTTTATAAATCATTGGTTGTCCAGCTCAGCAATTTCAGGTAAATATATCATATAGCAGATGAACACCGTGATATTTGAGAAGTGAAATTTAGTTGATAGGTTTACAGAAAGGGTGCAGTTATTATTCAAACCAATTAGGCAGTGCAATAAATTTGGGCACTCCTTTCAATTTGATACCTTAGCACTAATTATTGGAACACAAACTTTTGTTTTGTAAGCTCATTGACCTTGATCTCATAACTAACTGACTCCAACTATGAGAAAGGGTTAAGGTGTCAATTGGAAGTTTTTTTCTCCTCTTTGCATCTTCTCTGAAGAGTGGCAACATGGGAGCCTCAAAACAACTAAAAACAAGGTTTTTTCAACATCATGGTTTCAGTGAAAGGGAAAAGCTCTCTCCCATAGATTTTCAGCTGTCAGTTTCCACTGTGAGTAACATAGTGAGGCAATGGAAGACCACCGGCACAGTTTCTAGTTTAAGGAACTCCCGAAGTGAAGACAAGAAAAAATCTCAGATAGGAGTCAGAGCGAATGATGGTGGATAAGCATTCATAGTCAATCCCACAGGACCACCTCCCAAGACCTAACAAACCCATCTTGCTGCAAGATGTTTTCACTGGTTCATCGTTTCAACTATACAGCGCACTTTGCACAAGGAGAGGCTGTATGGGAGAGTAATGCAGAAGAACCTTTTCTGCAGAACACAGCCCAAACCGAGTCACTTGAGGTGTGCCGCAGCACATTTGTACAATCCATCTTTCTTTTTGGAATAAAGTGCTGTTGTACTGATGAAACTTAAAATTGAGTTTATTTGGGACATAACAAGGAGCGGAAAAAGAAACACGCATCGCCAAGACAAACACTTGCTACCCACAGTAAAATTTGGTGGCAGTTCCATCATGCTGTGGTACTGTGTGGCCAGTGCAAGGTACTTGGAATCCTTTTAAAGTTGAGGGTCCGCATGGATTCCCAGTTAAATCGATCCTCCCTTCTTTGAGAACAATGTTCAAGAATCGTGCAAATTTGCATATTCACCGAGGCCAACGAACCCCAACCCTCTCAAAATCCCCCTACTAATGCCTTCCTGCCGAGGAACCAGAGGAACCAGTACAACGTTCTGGAATGGCCATCTCAGTCCCCAGACATGAATATTACTGAAAATGTGGGCTGTCCATGCTCGGAAACCATCAAACCTGATTGAACTGGAGATGTTTCTAAAAGAAGAATGGTCCAAAGCACCTTCAACCAGAATCCAGACTGGAAGCTGTAGGAAGCGTTTAGCGGCTGTTATTTCTACAAAAGGAGGATCTACTAAATATTGATGTAATTTTTCTGTTGGGGTGCCCAAATTTATGCACCTGCCTAATTACTGCACACTTTCTGTAAATCCTATAAACTTCATTTCACTTCTCAAATATCACTGTGTTCATCTGCTATATGATATATTTAACGCAAGTTGCTGATCTGAACAACCAATGATTTATAAACTAAAATCATGAAAATTATCAGGGGTGCCCAAACTTTTTCATACCACTGTACTTAGTGCATGCCTAGGTATGCTTGGACTGACCAAAAGTAATTGTTCATTCATTCATTCAATTTCTTATCTGCTTAATCCTCTACAGGGTCGTGGTAGAGATGGTGCCTAGCTGGCAGTATAGGGCGCAAGGCAGGAACAACCCCAGAAAGAGCACCAGCACATCGTAGGGCACAAAATGAATTGTTTTGCGGGCAATATACTAGTAGACTTAAATATGATGGTGGACATCATATTTGAAATGATGACAAGGATTAGCAGCCAAAAATCCATAGAATATAAAACTAAAGTATTCAGGAAATTCAACATTGTCCAGTGTTCTTACACTTCTGTGCAAGTCATGGACTGTCAATAACAAACACCATGTTCAAACATAAGGTTGCAAACAAGTGTACTTGGTACCAGAACATGTTGGACCAAAGGTCAACAATCGATTTTGTGATTGTGTCATCTGGGTTGAGGCCATCAATCTGGACACCCAGGTGAAAAAAGAGACAGAGCTGTCAACTTATCACCACTTGGTCGTGTGCTAGATTTGGCAAAGGGTATTGACTCAATTTTCCTAGTAAACCCTGGAAAGACATCAGGGTAGCTTGGGAGCATCTGGTGGAAGCTTCAGTGTGGGACGAGTTTAATCCACACCTCCATAAGGTCTTTTCCCTTGTGCCAAGTGAGGTTGGGGACATTGAGTCTTAATGGACATTGTTCAAGTACTCAATCATAGAAACATCTGCAATGAGATTTGGCCAGACAGCAGTCAGTGCAGCAACCGAGAACATGCTGGAGGATGCCAGTGATGGTAGCTGTCAAGTTGAAGAAGGAAGCCTTTCAGGTATGGCTGTCAGTGGGATCATCTTATTGGTATTCACAGGCCAGAAGGGCTGCAGTGAAGGCAGTTGCAGAAGTGAAATGGGATGAGTTTAGAGAGGCCATGAAAAAAGATTTTAAGACAGCCTCAAAAATGTTCTGGCCATCTGTTCAGCACCTCACCCTTGTGTCAGGCTCAGAACAGGGAATGAGAATAGACACAGATGTAAGTGCTTGTGATTTTTTTACATGGCATGGTGATATACAAAAAAGAGTGCAAGTGAGGGAAGAAACCTGCCTCTAGTGGAGAAGTTCCAAAATACCAAAATAGTACCAAAATATCTTATTCATGAGTGATGGAAAAGAGAGTGGTAGATTGATAAATGTATTGTGTCAGTGGCAGCAGTTTTCCAGTCACTGTACCTGTCTGTGGTGGTAAAGCAGAATCTTGACCCTCATCAGGAAAAAACTAAGGGAAACAGACTAAGACTGAGACCTGTACACCAGTGGTTCTGGTACCCTTTTAAACCAAAAACTCAATTACTGTACTGTGGACAGTGCTGGTGCAGCAGTTATAGTATTGAACAATTAATCAGAAGGTTGAGGATGCAAGTCTGAGCACTGCCATGCTCCCTCTGTTGGGCCCTTAAGCAAACCTCTTAATCCACAATTACTTGGAATGACTTACAAGTGAAGCAGCCTTAGACTGCCATGTATTACAGAACATGATACAGTATGATGATACAGTACATACTATGTCACGAGGGGCACTCTTGGTCAGGCTCCTGCTACTGCTGCCATCTGACTCTAGTAGTTCTTGAGACTTAAAGGAAGAGGACCCCTACAGAGGTGAATACAGACAGCAGGGCTGGGCAATGAATCAAAACTGACATTCAGAACCATTAAGCGATGTAATCTTGCCCATGTTGATTTCAATTTTTTATTTAGTTAATATTTTTTTATTCTCTTAATTGCTACACAATATAAAAAGGATTCAAGAAGATGAAAATAAATAACTAACACCATATCCTACTACATGAAACTATGAGGGCAGAAAAACAACAACAACAAAAACAATTAATTCATTCATTGATTGTCTTATCCACTTAATCCTATTCAGGGTCACGGGAAAGTGGGGGCTTTGCTGGTGACACAGGAACTAGCAGGAACTAATATAAACAGGGCGCCAATCCATCATGGGGCAACAACAACAACAACAACAACAAAAATCGTTCATTAATCATAATCGAGTTAAAATGTTCAATTAACTGTGAAATTGATTTGAGGTCATATTGCCCAGCACTAACATAATGAAGACCCAGGACAAGATCCGGAGTGAAGTGGGCAAATGCCCTCTAGCCACACCGAGGAGGTTATGCTATGCAACTGTTGTTACTCGAAGTAAAATAAATAGAAATATATTAATTGACAGCGAGACAGTTTTCTCGATCGTCAGTTTTTGCCAAATGAGAATTTACCTCCCCCTAGTGTTTATCCTATGT
Source organism: Ancistrus triradiatus (assembly GCA_025084515.1). Classification (NCBI taxonomy): domain Eukaryota; kingdom Metazoa; phylum Chordata; class Actinopteri; order Siluriformes; family Loricariidae; genus Ancistrus; species Ancistrus triradiatus. Next base: position 53,102 of record JAJAGP010002431.1, on the reverse strand, counting down.
ATGTGCTGTTGATGCAAAATATAGGCTAACTGTAAGGAAAGAGCCTTAAACGATACCTTATAAAGAATTTGCTACATTGTTTTACTGTAAATTCAAATGTGCTTTCGAGTTTTAATCATAAATCATATTTAAGCTTAAAAACGCACATTTTATCTGCAGATTTTACATAATGTTTGGTTCCTTTAGAGACACTGGATAGAGATAACGTCTCTTGTCAAACGTTCCTTTCAAACGTAACATGTTCAAGATTCAGTCTTTCAACAAATGGAGTGACAAGCTCTTTAAGCCCAGAGTCATTTGTACACGGTATTTAAGCCAAAAAGACTTTGTCTCGAAGCTGTTATCACAATGCATTAAACTTGGGGATTACACGTGTGAAAGGTGCCAGTAGTAAGCGGGTTGTCGAAATAGAAGTACACCAGTTATGACTCATCGAGGTGTTGACTGTGTATGGCTGAGCTTCCTCAATATTACATGTACGGATCCCTAGTTGGTCATACAAAGTCATTTTCAGTGGATGACTGCTCCCAGGTGGCATCTCATATGGCCTGGTTCTGCAGAGTCTCCAGCATCCCTTTTGGAGGGAGGGTTATTCTGCTCATCACTTAAGGCTGCTACAGATAAGTCATGTTTATCAAGATCATCACTATATGGCTGTACAGCCGGTGGTGTGCATTGCTCAAATACTTCCTCTTATTGACTGTTTTGGTCTTGTTTTATGGGTAGACACATAAACAAAATAATACTTATCCTCATTATAGTCGTCCTTATCTCTCTGAAGCCGATTGGCGTGTCTCTTGCTGTTCCTTATTTTGTTTCCAGATTTGAGTTTTGTGATTCAAAAGCAAATTGAAGTCTGAAATCCACTGCATTACTGCAGGAAAAAACTGAAGTACCTGGTTGCCTCACTCTGTGTAGTTGTAGTGGTGCTTGAAAGTCTGTGAACCCTTTAGAATGGTATACGGTGTACTGTGCATATAGTGTTAAATGTATAGTATATTCTGGTTATCCTTTATGTAAGTTTCAGTGGTCACCTCACCTCATAGTTACAGACTGTAGTTAATCTGTTTCTCTACATACTTTGTTAGTCATAGTTTTTAATTATTTTATGATTATTTACATATACACCGATCAAGAATAAGACTATGACCACCTACTTGTTTCAACACTCCTTGTCCATTTTGTGTTTCACTTACCACACAGAAGCACTTTGTAGTTCTACAGTTACAGATTGCAGCCCATCTGTCTCCTTTACTCTGTACTCTAACAGTCACGACCCCCACAGGACCACCACATATTAGGTAGTACAGTGGGGCAAAAAAGTATTTAGTCAGCCACTGATTGTGCAAGTTGTGGATCATTCTCAGCATTGCAGTGGCACTAATGTGGTGATGGTGCATTAAAGTGTGTTGTGCCGGTATGAGTGGATCAGATACAGCAGTGCTGCTGGAGGTTTGAAACACTGTTCCCTCTGTTAGACACAGCTACCATATTGCTCCAGCTTGTAGATGTAAAGTCAGAGCTCATTTGTTGTTGCACAGTTTGGTAGTCATCCTTCTTCAGTGCTCAAAGGATAGTGAGAAGATACCCCTAATTAGAAGAGTTGATTAAAGCTGAATGCTTATCATCAATACTCGCAGAGAGAGTTCACAAATAGGTAAATCTGTCATAATAACCTAAATCTGAGTAATATATTACTTTTACATTATATATGTACATATTAACTATATTAATTTCACTAATATGAGGTGCAATGTAATAAGGAAAAGCTCTCACCATTCACTCAGTCACTTAGGTTTCTTTAAAGAACACAACAAATCAAAATGTATACCATTTATTTGTGTTTAGCCATACACAGAGCTAAATTCAGCAAATTACTTAACTGGACATTTTCACAGCCTGGACCAAACACTATAATCCTGTACTCAAGGAAGTAGTAATTTATAAACAATTGAACCTTAATAATAAGTTACAGTTCGTTAATTGGCTTGTGGGGCCAATATGGATACTTTTCCTTATCCAGCTTTGTCTCAGGATAAGCTTCATTGAGATCTGCAATGGTCATCTGGTCAAAGGGAATCATGCTCCTGAACTTCTCAAGCTGCCAAGGACAGATAGGACAAATTATTTAGATTGTCTGTTAAATAACGATTACACAGTAAACATTAAATATAATGCATAAATGATACAAGCCAAGGATCAATAGAAGCTAGTTTCTTCAGGAATTTGCCAATTTTCTTTCCTGCTTAATGCTTGCAACTGAGAAGGCTTTAATTGTAAGTTATATTAATATTCTTTTTGAAAATGAGCAAGATCCACTTGAAAATAAGTCAATTTTAGAATCCATGGATATCACTCAATGTGATGGGACCACCACTGTAATCGTACCTTAGATCCACTATTAATATTCGGTATTGATACAGACATCCTTGTATTCCCTTAAAATGATTCAAACCCTGACCACTCTTAGTATACGAGCGACCTGTAACTTAAAATATCACATCTGCTACTTCAGCTGCATCACCAATTTTGACAATTTTAACCACACCAGTACCTTTAAACAAACCTTTGGATTTTAAAACCCACATGTGGTGGCCTACAGGTTAAGGTACTGGACTATGGACTAGAAGGTCCAGGGTTCAAATTGCACCCCTGCCACGCTTGGGTCCTTGGGAAAAGCCCTTAACCCACAACTGCTTGGAGTGTAAGACTATATCGATTGGAAGTCACTCTGGATGAGAGCGTCTGCTAAATGACAAATGTAAATAGTACGCAAAAGGTACTGCTTGAAGGAACAGCATGGCGGGGTAGAACTGTTCCCACAACACCCATCTTTGATTCAGATAGCTCCTTTAATGCACACATTAGCAACATTACTGGAATTGCCTTCTTCCAACTATGTAGCATTGCTAAACTCAGAAACAGAATCTCTTTTATACTTGTTTAATGCATTTATTAGCTCAGGGTTGGATTACTGTAACAAAGATAACCAGATACTCTGTAAAAATACACATCAATCAGAATGCAGCAGCTCCAGTGCACACAAGAACTAGCAAATTTGATCATATTAGTCCTGTTCTGTCAGCTCTGCACTGGTCACATGTTTAAGTGTGTTTATTTAACGTCGTTCTTCAGCATGAAAAGCCATTCAACCACAGACAAGTAGGGCTGTTCTTAAAAAACAAAATTGATACAGCAATATATCGCGATATTTATATTCGTGATATACTACATAAATATTCAGCTCAAAATATACATTTTTTTAAAGGAATAAAGAAAACATTTAAATGGAGTGTAAACTACAATTTCCACTCCTGTAAATTTTGCAATAGTGTTTTGACTCAATTTGTCCTTCAGCTGCTTTTATTCTCAGTGAGCTATGGGGAATATTGCAATATGCATCGTATCTCACGGTCTCGTGATCCAATTGTATTGCAATGTATCGTGATGCGAACGCATGTGGGTCTGTGGTAGCCTAGCGGTTAAGGTACTGGACTATGGACCAGTAGGTCCATGGTTCAAATCCCACCTCTGCCAAGCTGCCACTGTTGGCTCCTTGAGCAAGGCCCTTAACCCACAATTGCTTGGATTGTAAGACTGTACCAATTGTAAGTCGCTCTGGATAAGGGCGTCTGCTAAATGCTGTAAATGTAAATGTTCTTGGACTGTGGGAGGAAACCCGAGTTCCCAGAGTAAACCCACACGAGCATGGGGAACTTGCAGAGTCCACACAGAAAGGACCCAGGTTGCTACACCCTGGGACCAAATCCAGAACCTTCATGCTGTGTGATATCAAAGTACTTTAAGAAAAGTAAGGTTAAGAAGTTTAGGCCCTTGGTAAATGCAGTATAATTCACTAACCCACCACCTCAGAGACTCATGTTCAAGTCTCTCACTGGTGCCGTCGATGTCGGTGGGTGCGGTACAGACATGAATTGCCATGGTTGGGGGAGGGAAGGCCAGACAAGGAACTATTCCCCCGGAGCCCTTGTTGGCAGTTGGAGACGCCGGATGGATACGGCAAGCATAGTCTGCTCCTGATTTTTCCCCTTCTATTTAATGGATTATTAACTCTCAATACATTGGCTTTAACTGGATTACTCAACTCTGTGTCATGAATTGTATTACAGGTAAACTGTTCCTGACAGTACTCGTAACCAATAACCATTGTTCAGTAACTATAATCACACACACACACACACACACACACACACACACACACAAGGGTCAGTTTACCTCTTGTTCATACTGAGCGATGCGAGATTTGGATGCCTCGATGTAGGTCACAGCACTTTTGTTCTGCATGGAAACAAATATAAACATACATCCAGCAAAACATTTATTTCTTTGACTTTCTTTTTCCATCTCAGTGTTGAGCATACAAAACACAATAAAGCACTACTCACAGCCTCTTCTTGCTGAGTATCAATCTTGGCCGTCTGGGTGTCCACAGGCTTAGGAATCGTCAAAGCAGCAAACTGTGCGAGAGAAATTTCAGTGAGCAAGAAAATCTGTATATTCAACAACTTTCAAAACACTCGTTCCAATAGTAGGGGTGTAACCATGCATCGCGATGAAAAGAGGTCACGATGTGCATCATGGAGATACACGTCACATGTGTTCTGTTTATTCAGGCATAGAATGCAATTGCATTTACATTTTTTAACAAATTTGGGGGCAAAATTTTTTTCAAATAAAGTGCTGGTTCAAGCAGAGAGGCATTCGAATTCCTACGTTCCATTGCATTCTGAATTGGTATTTTTCAGAAATAAAAATTCATATTTTGATTTGGTTATTTAATACAGTGGTATGGAAAATTGTTTTCTGGATTTCCTATTTTTTGTCACACAAGTGTTTCGGAACATCAAACTCATTTAAATATTAGTCAAAGACAACACAAGTAAACACAAAATGCAGTTTTTAAATGAAGGCGTTTATTATTAAGGGAGAAAAAATCCAAACCTACATGGCCCCGTGTGAAAAAGTGATTGCCCCCCTTGTTAAAACATAACATAACTATGGTCTATCACACCTGAGTTCACTGTCTCTAGCCACACCTGTTCTCAATCAGGACATCACCTGCCTGACAAAGTGAAGCACACCAGAAGCTACACATGACAAGATCCAAAGAAATTCATGAACAACTGAGAAAGAAAGTAACTGAGATCTATCGGTCTGGAAAGGGGTATAAAGCCATTTCTAGCTTTGGGACTCCAGAGAACCACAGTGAGAGCCACTATCCACAAAATAGAACATTTTATTATTCAAACCCCTGTTGCAGGGAAGTGTTGTTTTTTTTTAGCTTAGTTTTTGACAGTTTTTGACAGTTCAAAAAATATATAATAGATTACCTTCTTCTCAAACTCATCCACCATTCCTGGTTTAGCCACCACCTTCCTGTAATGATCCCAGTTGATGGTGACTGGCTTCTCTGGCAGTGAGGTTAGTCTGCAAAAACCAAAAGGTCTCAAAGTTAGGAACAAGTAAGGGGCAACAGTAAAGCCGAATCAATTAGTCCCACTGACACATTCAATAAACCTTTTAATTAGTTATTGAAATGATTCAGGTTTGTTTGAGCAGGGAAATTGCCATACTACACTCAGCTGCAAACTTATTAGGTACATCTGCCTTGGGTTAGTCATGGGCTGTTTGTGTCAGGGATCCCTACAACTGTAATTATGCGGCACTGTCGAGCAACGGATCAGCTCTCTGAGGACCACCAGATATCCACAAATAAAGGAAGCCAGTACTTGAAACATATATAGTGCACAAACAACAAAACTCTTGCAAAAAGAGAAAAGTAATTTGAATAACTGCAAGTGTTTGTGAAAATGGAGACTTCACTTTTTCAATGGCCTGTTTCATTCTGGCCAATTTCCACAGGTGTATAAAATCAATACCTTTACAAACACCTGGGAAAAAAATGGGTCGTTCTAAAGAGCTCACTGAATTTGAGTGAGGTACAGTAATAGCACAACACAGTTGCAGCAAGTCAGTTTGTGAAACATCTTCCCTCCTAGATATTCCAAAATCAACTGTGAGCGGTATCATTAAAAAAATGGAAGTGTGAAAGTTGCCAACGCTCTGCTGACTAACTGCAGAATTCAAAATCTCCTTTAAAGTTAGAGAGGTTTATAGTTGCCCCTGATAACATTAAATATATAAACATTTTATACACAAATCCCAGATAAGCAGTGATAATTAATGGAATGATTTCATCATTTTAATTTACCAAGATGTACAGGTCTGGGACGCCCTGGCCCACTACTGTCTACAAATGGTAGCTGATATTATAATTAAGGGAATTAATTAATTGCTGATCACAATTTATTTCTGTCAAGAACCCCACAGAAACCTGTGCCAATTTTAATGGACGTTATTCAGCAATACGCACCTTTATTTGGACATAAATTCAACTGGTCCGAATCACAATCAATTTTGATACCCTGGGTTTGGCACTCTGGAACAACTAAGACAAACTGTAAGCAGTTACAGGGAATGCCATATCCTAAAATAAAACTAAGTGGGGAATTGGAAGAAATGGTTGAATTAAAACAAAAATAACATATAGAAATGGACAAAAATTCTCTTTGTGGGGAAAAGTTCATCTCATGAAAATGGAACACTTCCTCACATTTTTAAACAATATGAGAACATGGCTGAAGTTTATGGGACAAGCAGAAACCAAAGATCAAAATGAGTAGGTTACACACTTCAAGGGACTAACGGGGTTTAATTCTGAGAGATATAAAACTGTATAACATATCTTTTGAAGTTCTACAGTTAGCTAGTCACTGAAGTGAGACATAAAATTAGCCAGACTGTGTTAGAACAGAACCACAGTTAAGTTTTCAGTTTCATAACATCATCAAATACATGAATTTTCATAAATCTGTTATTTCCCCATTCTAAAGATGTATAGGGTACACATTTTTGTTTTTAATTACCACAATATAATCAGTCATATGCATCCCTGTGGAATCAATCAAAATTATGTAAGTAAACAAAAATAATATTGTGGAAACAGTGGAATGTCAAAGGGATTCAAACTACTGGGGACATACACTCATCGGTCACTTTATTAGGTACAGCTGTTCAACTGCTCCTTAACGCAAATATCTAATCAGCCAATCACAAGGCAGAAACTCAATGCATTTAGGCATGTAGTCAGTCAAGGTGACCTGCTGAAGTTCAAACCGAGCGTCAGAAACGCTAAGAAAGGAGATTCAAGTGACTTTGAACGTGGCATGCTCTGAATATTTCAGAGACTGCTTATAGAGAACGGTCCGAAAAAGTAAAAATATAGTGAGCACGGCAGTTCTCTGGGGGAAAATGCCTACATAAATTGGTCATAAATTGACACTTGAGCAAATGGGCTGTCATGGCACTCACTTGGCAGAAATGGCATCGCTACGGGTCTTCAGGTTGTTAAACATCGCTCTCTGATTAGGAGGGACCCTCTCGGCAAAGGCCAGCCAGTCAATGGCCTTTATGGCAGCACGTTTCCCAGCCATCTCTTGATGCCTGTTAAAACACACAGTGAAAAACAAATATAATACATAATATATATAATAACTGAAAAACAAATAAGGACTGCTCAACATGGATAATGACTATTATGCCTGATTTACCTGCCAATACTCCTACACTGTGAATATCGCATAAGGTCATCATTTTAATCTGATTGATTGACCAGTCTTTTAAGATCTGGTGTAGATCATTGCTTTGAGTACAGATTCTAATGAGCCCTCTCATGCCAGTGCAAAAACTCAGGACTCTGGACATACAGGAAGGTAAGAACAGCAGGCATTTACTCAATTCTTCCTTTTGTAGTTTGTACAGATCTCAAATGTAGTGCAGCAACAAAGTCTATTCCCATTCCCCAATTATAAAGCACTGCTCCAGCCATTCTGCTGAGCTTAAATAATTAAATAAACTGTTTTACTGGCATACAACAGTGTAGGATATAGCTTAGGAACATCCACTAGGAACAACAGGCAATCAACAGGTAGTGTACACTCACCAGCCATTTCATTAGGTACACCTGTTCAACTGCTCTAATGCAAAAAGCATGTAGACATCATAAATATAAGCATTAGAATGGGGAAGAAAGGTGCTTTAAGTGTCTTTAACGTGGCATGGTTGTTGGAGCATTTCTCTCTGCTGGGATTTCCAAACATCGAATGATCCAAAGAAGAGAAAATATCCAGTGAGCAGCAGTTCTTTGATCAAAAATGCCTTGTTGGTGCCTGACGTCAGAGGAGAACGGCCAGATTGGTTTGACCTGACAGAAAGGCAACAGTAGCTGAAATAACCACTCATTACAACCGAGGTATGGGGGGAAACCCATCTCGCAAAAGGAAGGAAGGAATGGAGGAATTTAGGTCTGGTTGCCAACTCAGCTCTTCAGAGGCTATGTTGTTGGTGTACTATGATATATTAACTGTTCCAGTTTTTATATAATGTGTCGTAGTCCTACAGAAGTCAAAAAGTTTACAATTCTTCCTGGAGGAGTTCGATCCAAAAGGTCCTTTATACATGTGGCTGAATAGTAGTGAAGTCTCTGTTGTCTTAAACAGAGGCAGTCTATTAGTATGTCATCTACAAAAGCACACCACATCAAACTTTGAAGCAGATGGGCTACAGCAGCAGGGGAGCACAGAGGGTGCCTCACCAAACTTTGACAATAGAAAATTGGAGAAATGTTGCCTGGTCTGACGAGTCTTGATTTCTGCTGCTACATTCGGATGGTAGGGTCAGAATTTGGCATAAACAACCAGAAAGCATGGAACCATCCTGTCTTGTATCAAGCGGTCAGGCTGATGCTGGTGGTGTAATGGTGTGAGGGATAATTTCTTGGCACATTGTGGGCCCTTAATACCAGTTGAGCATCATTTAAATGCCACTGCCGACCCGAGGATTGTTGCTGACCATACCCAGCCCATTATGACCACAGTGTAGCCATGATCTACATGGCATATTAAAAAGCATAAAAATCTCAACATGGTTTCTTGAACTTCATGTTATTGTGATGGACCCGGAAATTCGCATCATGGATGTGCAGCCTACAATTTAGCAATGTTAACATGTCAATATGGACCAATATCTGCAAGTAATGTTTCCAGTACCTTGTTCAAGCTCTGCTACGAAGAATTAAGGCAGTTCTGAAGGAAAATGGGGTCACATCAGATACTAGCAAGGTGTTCCTAATAGTGGCTGGTCAGGGTAAAAAGCAGTTAGTCACCTACTGGGTTGTTGTAAACGATTTAACAAAAATTATTTTAGTTAATTATACGCGCTAATTATAGTAACTAGCGTTTAGCGTCCATGAGAAATATTGGTTTTCTGTTCATGAGGAAACTGGTTTTCTGTTCTTTTCTCAGTGGAAATAAACGTGATGACATTGGTGTCGAAGCTACAATACAATGCGAGACAGTAAATTAGCATTCAAATAACACTAAAGTAGTTCTTTCATTTGACTAAGCGTTGGTCTATATATATATATATATATATATATATATATATATATATATATATATGTATATATAAATAAATGTATAAAAATTTAAACAATGCGTTGTAACACAGAAAGCAGGTTCAGTAGCACAGAAGTGGCTGAAGGTCCCGTCAGACACAACCCAGCACAAGGTCAGACTCTGCTAACATTCAGCCGGAACAACCGTCTCCGTTACAAACAACAGCACCATACAGTGTAAGTGCAGGATTAAATATGGTGTTAATGCGGGGAAATAACGACACAGTACAGGTCATATTTATACATGTACTTACGTACCAAATGCGACGCCGCGGCAAAGACAGAAGCGTGAAGGCCACCAACTTGAAACAGGCACCAATAATGCAATTGACGTTCGACAAGAAGAGCAAGATATTTCAAAATAAAAGTTTGGCTGTCAGGGTGATGCTTCCGTTAAGGGAAGATTCTAGATTCTAGATTATATATTCATGTTAGAATTACTTTATTACGACGATAAAAAAACAACAACGTATGCACCAAAATCATTATGATTTCCATTTTTAAAAAATGTTTTAAATATCAATGCGTTGCTACTTTGGCCATGTCACCACCTCGGACATAAAAGGAAAAACAATTAAAAGACAAAACAAATAAACAAAAACACAAGGTGTGCTTTTAAAATAACTAAGACACGTAGAATGTATTAATAAAGCATATTTTGAATAACATATGATCACTCCCACAGACATTATCGTATACCTAGACACCGCATTGGTCGCTGGGACATGAGTCATCATCGTCGCCATATTGGTCCAGGCAACTTTTCACAATTCTCCAAAGATTGTTGTAACCCATTTTTTTTCTGGTCAGGGTTTCAGGGGCTCCAGTGCATAAGTGTACCCTGGAAGGGATAATCTCTTTTCCAGCAACAGTGGACAATCCCCCTACTGACCTCTGTTCCTTCGGATATAATCAATCATATCTGCACGTGACACTCAACCTGGGTGGAAGGTCTAAGACCTACAAAATATTAGGTAGTAGTTTTAATGTTATGACTGATAGGTGTATACATCCATGATGAAAGTCAAAGGTGCTCTATTGGATTGAGATCTGGTAACTCTGGAGGCGGTTTGAGTGCAGTGAACTCACTGCAATTTTCAAGAAACTAGTGTGAGACGATTTGAGCTTTGTGACATGTTATGGCATGTTATCCTGCTCGAAGTAGCCATCAGAATATGGTACACTATAGTCATAATGGGCTGGGTATGTTCAGCAACAGTACTCAGGTAGACTGTGGAGTTTAAATGATGCTTAATTAATATTAAGTGGCCCACAGTTTGTCAAGAAAATATCCCCCACACCATTACACCACCACCAGCAGCATAGACTGTTGATACAAGGCAGGATGGATCCATGCTTTCATGTTATTTATGCAAAATTCTGACCCTACCAACAGCAGAAATTGAGACTCATCATACCAGGCAACATTTTTCCAATCTTTTATTCTCCAGTTTTGGTCAGCCTGTGTGAATTAGCTGATAGGAATGGCATGTGGTGTGGTCTTCAGCTGCTGTTGCCCATATACTTCAAGGTTTGATGTGTTGTGCATTCAGAGATGCTCTTCCCTTTGGGATGACAATCAGGTGTGTCAAAGTCTGCTCTTCACAACATGTTTGTGGAGGTGTATCACAGAACGGACAAAGGAGATTTTTGAGGAGAGTTGTTGATGCTCATCAGGCTGGAAAAAAGGTACAAAACCATCTCTAAAGAGGTGCACTAATAAAGTGTCCAGTGAGTTTACGTTTAAGCAGCGCTGTACAGTCACACCCATCAGCAGTCTCGATCTCCCCCCATCTACTTACCCAGTGTGCCTGTGTGGGTGGGTGGGTGTGGGTGTGGGTGTGGGAGTTCCCTCATCACACACGGGTCACCGAGGCTACAAGTAGGGCAGAGAGCTTCCACTTCATCCACTGCATGTCAGGTGCACATGTCATCTTGATGTTAAGGTGAGGAATCAGGACTCTTCGATTGCTGTATTTCAGAAAGACCGCATGAGCCCTGCGATTATAAATCATTTTTGACCACAAGGTAAGATTTCGATTAGATTTATAGCTGCACACATAAACCGATATCAGACATAACCTGTTATATAGAGCTGTTTAACTGACTGTCAACTTGCGTAAAGGAGGGTTTTTGTGTATCGTATTTAAGCGCATTTTGCGCTTAGATTTCCTGCAGTATAAGCAACTGGTGCTGGCTTGTTCCAAGTCACGGAGACTGACGCGACACTCGAGCTTCAGTCCGACAAAGTGATGGCAACCGGATAGACAGCGCTCTTTTAAACCCATTTTTATAATAGAGAAACCGCATGAAGGGACCTTTTGAGAGATTTGTGGTTTATAATTCAACGCTACACAAGTAATATTGCTTACAATGCTTTGTTTGTGCTAGTGAAATTGACTTTTTTTCATGAATTCGATGCACTATAAAACAGACCGCTTTATGACAAGCTGTTTTAAAATGTAAAAATACAGTCCAAGTTGTCTCTAAGATTTGTTAAGGGATAATAAAGAGTTTTGTACTTTCAGCCTTTAAATATGAGCATTGCAGAATTGCCTTTATACACTCACTGATCACTTTATTAGGTAAACCTTCTTGTGTATATGCTCTTTGTCCATGCTGTCAGTTCCACTTATCATATAGATGCACTCTGTAGTTCTACAGGTACAGACAGTAGTCCATCTGTTTCTCTACATACTTTGGTAGTCCAATTTACTATGTTCTCAGGTACTATTTGGGTGGTGGATCATTCTGAGCACTGCACTGATACTGATGTGGTGCTGGTATGAGTGGACCAGACACAGCATAGCTGCTGGAGTTTTCATTCACTGTGCACTCTAATAGATACATCTACCATATTCCTCCACCTTGTAAACAAAGTCAGTTTGTGTTAGTCATCCTCTAATCAGTTCTCACAGGATGCTGCTGGCTGGACATTTTTGGTTGGTGGACTATTTTCAGTCCAGCAGTGACACTGCTGTGTCTGATCCATTCATATCAGCACAACACAAGCTAAAACACCACCACCACATTCGATGTAGCACTCAGTAGTACCTGATCTGAGGGCGTCCTGACCATTAGCGAACAGAGTAAAGGGGACTAACAAAGTAGAGAAACAGATGGACTACAGTCTGTAATTCTAGAACTACAAAGTACATCTATATGGTAAGTGGAACTGATCAAATGGACAATAAGTATAAAAACGAGGTGTACATGTGGTTCAGTCATGGTGTGTGTATCTGTCTGTCAGCCTGTCTGTCTTTCTTTCACAATTATAGAAAAATATGATATTATTTACCTTATGGAGACATTTATCCAGAAGGAAAACTGGACAAACAAGATATGCCAAAAGATTTTCTTTAGGTTACTGAGGTTACAGTTAGGGTTGGGTGGAGGTGTAGAATTAGTTTGCTATAATAATATTATGTAAAATGGAAAGTCCACACAGTGATAGAAGGACAAGCTTACCACTTTGTAATGCTCCATTCCTTCTCACAACACTTAAAAGACATTCTGACATCAAGGATACCAAGCGATAAAGTGTCATTTTGTCCCATTCGTCCTGCAAACACGTCTTAAGGTGTGAATCAGTACATGGTTGTTGTTGTCGCATTTTCCGTTTAAAAAATATCCACATGTTTTCTGCTGGGACAGGTCAGGACTTCAGGCAAGCCAGTCCAGTACCTGTACCCTCTTCATGCCTTTATAATGTCTGCATGTGGCAGGTGGTTCTGCATTGTCTGCTTGAAAAATTCATGGACATCCTTGGAAAAGATGGCATCTTGGAGGCAGCTTATGTTGCTATAAACTCAGTGTACTTTTTTGCATTAATCTGGCAATCACAGAAGTGCAAATGTCCTTCGCCATGACCACTGACACAACCCCATACCATCACAGAACCTGGATTTTGCCAAATAAGATGTGGAAAATTTATTTGTATGACCACAATACATGTTTCCACTGTGTGATGGTCCATCCCGGATTCCTCCGAGAACCAAGGCTTCTTTTGTTGCACACTGAAGTTTGAAGTGGCATTTGTGCACACTCCATATTTGTAGTGTTTGACAAAGGTTTGCCAAAGTAATCCCTTGCTCATGAGGTTATATCAGCTGTACGTTTTTTTGTTGTTGTTGTTTTTAGTTGGTTGGTTATTTTTTTTAATTTAGCATTTTGCATACCATCCCAACTTTTTTATTTGGACTTGTAAAATGTCCCTTTATGAATATACTGCAGACATCAAATTATTTACCAATGTATGAGCTTTAAAATGGTACCAAACATGGCAAAAACGTGAACTCCCACAAGATTATATCTGAGATTTCTTTGACCCTAGTCCATGCAGATCACATAAGACTCTATGTGTACTATCATTTGCCTTTAAATTCTACAGAAATTCACTATCAGGGTTGTTTGAATGCAGGAACATTCAACAGTTCGAGAGCAAATGGCACCATAATATGTATTCTGAAGTAACAACACTAGATGACAGTGCAGCATATGTGAAGACTAGAGAGGACACACCCCCTGAACATCCAGTCCCACTAGCTATACACATAATCAGCTGAGCGGGTGGAGGTGCTGGTCAGGATTTTCTGTTGTCTGATGAGTCATATCTGGTTTGTTAGATCAGACGTTGAATCATCTGGACAGCGTGCATGTTTTCCTCATAAAACGTGCCACCAGGTTGAAACATTAGAGTCCATCAGTGCTTTGCCTAGGATGTTCAGGTGTCCCATTATGAAGTGTTCTTTCACTTCCATTCAGAAGGTGTGATTTGCTGGACACAGGATCCCACCATAACTAAATGGCAACATTTCACTCATCAGATTCCACTGAGTGCAAGATACCTAAATCACATCTGAGTATGTAGGGAATTATTTCTAGAACCAGATTAAGAGTGTTGCAAGTACAAATTATGTAACTTGAGTTGTCATGGCAACAAGGAGAGCTAAATAATATTACGTTTTATAGTCATGTACCCAGTCATCTGATCCCATATGATTACTTGGTCTTTAAAAGAAGCTATTAGTCATAATATTATTATTATTATTTTATTATATTGTTATATTACTGTTCAAAACTCTTAGGCCACCATTAGATTTTTTTGTTTTAGCAAAGGAATAATGACATTGACCCCAAAATTTCAAACTTGGATTTGTCACTCCATTCGTATTACTCTTTTCTATTGATCTTCCAGTCAGCCCAGTTTGTGAGCTTTAGCATATTTTAGCCTTTTCACCCTGTTCCTCATCTGAAAAAGTGGTAAAATCCCATACACCAAGGGCGTTACTGTCCATTGTATATCATCAACGTCATTAACAATTCAGCATGACATACAAGTTTAATATATTCTCGTTTATGCCAACTGTCAAGATCCAAAATATCAATTAACTCAGATAAATCATGTAGCAGAAGGCTTCAACTTGTGACTGAAGCCATGCAAAAAACCCTTTTGGTATAGTTCATGTTTTGGCTCCATTTTTATAATTACATCAATCTGTTAATTTAGGACTCTACTTTAGGATTTAGATTTTTTACTTGGACTGGGTTCTATACTCCTACCAGACAGGGAATTGATTTCAGTGAATAGTAAATGCAACTAGAGCTGATTATTAATGACTAAGCAACCTCTCTACCATAAAGGACGTCCAAGTAGAGATTTGTTGCGCATGTTTTTATTAAAAGGAAAAGGTGAAAACAAACAGAAAATGATTAGAAGTAAATGAATGACACATACCCAGAACCATAGGCTATAAATGTTACCAAACATGACACAAATAAAACAACATAATGATTTGAACAAATACAAACACAAGGCTTCAAATAAACTTCCACAAGATATGATCCATTGTTTGACCCTGTCCATGCAGCTCGTTTGTGTACTACATCATCCATCTTAACCTCCTACGCAAATATCATTTATTTTAGGAATAATCCATTATGTAATTCATTATGTAAGACTGTGTGAGTGGCTGGGTATGTTAAGAAATTTGAGTGGAAATAAAAGAGAGTCTGTTTCATAATGAATGAACCTTTAAATCGAATTAAGGAGACTTACATAATTTCAGAGGGAAAGAGGCAATGATGTAATGACCTTGTGTTTGACAGAGATCAATACAGATTAAGTCTTAGCTGTGATAAAAATGTAATTCCCTCTTACATTACAATTTGGTGTTGTATTTTTGTTTTTATAGAGTTTGAGTTATTGCTTTACAGGAACTATTATAAGACCCATTTCTTAAAACACAAGCAAGAATTGTGAATTAAACTTAGTGATGTGACATTTTTAATATATTCTCATTTATATCATCGGTCAAGATACAAAATATCAACTAAATCAGTTAAAGCATGTAGTGGAGCCTTTCAAAGTCGGAGCTTCAGCATTTGTCTGTGGCCATGTCGAATGCTGTAGATGTTAAAGCTAACATGAACCATGATTTGGGATCAAGATCTCTCTCATCTGGGATTTTTGCTAACCATTCTCATGATCATTTTGACCCCACGGGAGGAGATCTTGCATGGAGCCCCAGATCGAGGGAGATTATCAATGGTCTTGCATGTCCTACAATTGCCCCCACAGTTGATTTATTTGCACCAACCTGCTTGCCTATTGTAGATTCACTCTTTCCAGCCTGGTGCAGGTTTACAATTTTCTTCCTGGTGTCCTTCAACAGCTCTTTGGTCTTGGCCATGGTTGAGTTTGGAGTCTGTCTGTTTGAGGCTGTGGACAGGTGTCTTTTATACAGATAATGAGGCCATTAATACAGGTAACGAGTGGAGGACAGAAAAGCTTCTTAAAGAAGAAGTTAGAGGTCTGTGAGAGCCAGAAATCTTGCAAGTTTGTGGTTGACCAAATACTTATTTTCCACCATGATTTACAATTAAATTATTAAAAAATCCCACAATATGATTTACTAGATTTTTTTCCTCATTTTGTCTCTCATAGTTGAAGTGTACCTATGATGAAAATTACAGACCTCTCTCATCTTCTAAGTCGGAGAACAATCAGTGGCTGACTAAAGACGTTTTTGCCCCACTGTAGTAGTTACAAGTCTATGTACAATTGTTGGACTCGTCCATAAACTTGGACTGGCTACACACCATCAACATAGCACATGCATACAAATGTATTGGGGTGGATTACATTTTCCTGTGAAGAGGAATCAGAAAAAGTTGGGGCTATATGGAAAATATATGCAGTGTGTTTTCCAATTACTTTGAATTTTATTTCATTGCAGACAGTATAAACCCAAGATATTTCATGTTTTTTGTGGTTGTCAACTTAATTTCATTTGTTAATAAACAAATTTTCTGTTCCTTAGTTACAAGGTCCATAAAGTTGATCACCATTTGTAGTATACCACTGCAAACTTTTTTCCCTGTGAGTTTCTCAGACTAGACTTTTTTCTGTGCATGTGAAGCAGAGTGGCGTTAGTTGTTTTACACAATACATTGTGCAACTAGAGCTGATTATCACTGACTCAGAGTATGAATCTGATTTATGTTATGTTATGTTTTTATTGTGAGGAGAAGGCAAAAACACAAAAAATAAGCAAAGAAGTAAATGAATGGTACATACCCACAGACACACAGAGAGGCTTTCAAACGTTATCAGACATGACACAAACATAAAGCAATGATTTGCACACAAGGCTTCAGATAAACTCCCACAAGCTGAGATCCATTGTCTGACCTTTTGTGCACCACATTTACCTTTAACTCCTACACAAGGATCATTCATTTTAGGAATAATCCATTATGTAATAAGACTATGTGAGTGGAAATAAAGAGAGTCTGTTTTGTAATGAATGTACTATTCATTTAGATCAGTGTTTCTCAATCCTGGTCCTGGCGCCCCACCGCTCCGCATGTTTTAGTGTTTTCCTGCTCCCAGCACACCTGATCCAATTACTCAGCTCATTAACAAGCCGTTATTGAGTTAAAGTGGGTGTGTTTAAACAGGAGAAGTGCTAAACTGTGTAGAGCGGTGGTGGACCAGGACCAGGATTGAGAAACACTGATTTAGATTAAAGGGACTTACATAATTTCAGAGGAAACAAGCCATTGATGTATGGACCTCGTGTTTGATAGAGACTAAGACAGATTAAGAAGTCTTAACTGTGATAACATGTATCCCTCATACATTACAATGTTCTATTTGTGTTTTTATAGGAACTATAATGAGACCCATTTGAGGTTTGGTAGTAGTGCTAGCGATGAAAACAATACAGTGGTCATCTGCTAGCACACCAATGCAAGGTCAGGTGTCACACAGTCACCTGGATGTGAGGATCCTATCCTGGAGTCTACCTTGTCTTCATATACTTGTGAAAACCAGATGTCCTCACAGTGATAGGAAAATCTGGCAATTTTGACTTGTGAGAACTATTTTGCCAGTCCTCACTTTTATAAGTGCTTTTTTTACAACAAAGGCAACGTTTTTGGAAAAACCAAAATACCCAAAAGAATTGCTTTAGGTTACTGATGTTAAGGTTAGGGGTAGGTGTAGGTGTAGCATTAACTAGGTACAGTAATCATTATGCTACTGGAAGGTCTCCACAATGATAGAGAGACAAACTGAGTTGAACTGGTTCATTAAATTGGTCTATTTTCAAGTATTACATTAAGAACAAAACTTCCAAACTGTGCTGAACATTTGCCCTCCAGCAATAGAGCAGTGCACATTTGTTATTAGTCTTGTATTCATGATATAAAGCTTAACAGCTGATTGGATAGTCTAACTAAATGAAGTCAAGACAAGTTCTCTTATCACATAGTTTCTCTTATCTGATCCTTACAGATAGCAGCAGAAAGAGCGCCTCTCTCACAAGCAGAATGACTGAGGGTGTGGAGGATCATCAGACCCCAAGGACTACGCAGGGCTTCCAGGCTAGATCCAGCTTTGATGCTAGCCAAAGCACAGATACTTGGAGCAGAAGCTCCTCTCCACATTCCTTTGAGACTGATTCAGATCAATGTCAGAAAGATAGTGATGATATGGAGGAGCAGGATGATCAAGAAGAGTCTTCCAGGCTGTCTGTGGAGGTGCAGGGCCACCCAGAACAGCTTCACAGTAGTCATCTGGCACCCGATGGAGGTTGGGGCTGGGTTGTACTGGCAGCCACTATCATGGTCCTGGCACTGACGTTAGCATTTCCCTCCTGCATTGGTATATTCTACACAGACTTGCAGAAGGAATTCCAGGCGAGCAACACCGAGACATCCTGGTTGCCAGCAATCATGACCGCAGTGCTACACGCTGGAGGTAAATACATAATAAAAAAAAACACTAGGTTCTTGTTAGTTTCAGTTTTTGTTAATTTAATTGAAAACGTGATATAGCAGGTAGTGTTTTTAACCACTGATGTACAGTAGTGTGCAAAAGTCTTAGGCCACCATTTGATTAGAGATACCATATTTTTTTGCAATGGTAAAATGTCCATGTATAATTATTTCCCAGTCTGTTTATTAGATTACATCTATTACATACATTACATTTGTATGCAGTATTAAAAAACTCAATAAACAGACAAAAACAGCTTCAATAGCAGCATCTGGCAGCTTCATCGGGATTCCTAATCGACCCTTCTACAGTCTGAAGAAGCTTGATCAGGAATTATCATTTTAGAAGGGTAGCAGCCAATAAACAACTTTTGTGGAAGGGGAACAGGATGAAAAGGCCAAGATATGCTAAAGATCTCAAAGTTTGGAATGAAGATCAGTGGAAATGAGTATTATGCAGTGACGAATCCAAGTTTGAAATTTTTGTGTGTCCAATTGTCGACAATATGCTATATATGGTTACTAGACCATTGCTAAAACAATAAATCTAATGGTGGCCTAAGACCTTTGCACAATGGAGAGAGTGCACAATGGCTTGCATTAGTCCCTTTTCATTTTAGTAGTGTTTGCTCATTGGTAAATTATTCTCCATGAAGTATGGTTCTTCTTCAGTTAATCAGGACCCACCTACTCAGTACAGACATTTGTTTATCTCACTGATTATCATGCAGTTTACCACACTGTAAAAGCAGATCACCTGATGTTTCTGACTAAAAACAAGTAGCCTTTCTGAATATTTACTTGCTTTCCCAAACAAACAGTCAATGGAAAATAGTCCAATTAATAATGAAAACACACAGAGACTTGCTTGACAAAATGTGTTTTTACTTAAAATGCTGCTGCTTTTGAATGCAAATTTATGTAAAAACATTCATTTTGGCACTTGAATGGATTTGGTCCTATCATTTAGCACTTAGATTTGTCTCTGTCCTCATTCCCTGTTTTGAGCATGACAGATAAGGACATAAGTGAGGCTTTATTACAAAAAGACAAGGTAAGGTGCTAGGTGGGAACAGAGCAAGGCTAGGTGGCTAAGTTAACATACAAGGAATATAAACAGCCAAAGGCTAACAGGTAACTAACAATGCTAATACAAACACAGATGCTAACAGACAATATTAATATAAACACAGTATACAGGGAGCTGAGAACACAAACAGACAGAGTGCTAACAGGCTAATAACAATACAGTAAACATAGAACATTACCAATACAGGTTATGTTACTTGAAACAGAAACAGGAACACACAAGACAGGGAATAGTACATAAAACATTAAACGACTAACCCAAGCAAGAGAAACAGGAGTGACGGGATAAACAGGAGCCATCAACAGGAACAAACTGAGAAAGTAAGTGAAGACAAGACCCGACAAGGAGGTGAACAGGAAAGAGGCTTTATAATGGGAAAGCACAGCATGCCACAATTAAGCAGCCTGCTGTGGAAATAGAAAAAGGTCACAAAGGAGCCATGTAGGATGATCTGGCTACCAGGCTGTTTCCAGTGCCCATCATCCTGACAGGACGTTTGTAATTTGAATGATCTCATTTTATTCCTTTTAATTCATTTCCTCAGGCTCCATTTGATATGTATGATGCATTTTACTGTTGTCCAAATGAACAGAGGGGCTGTTCATACACAAGTTCCCTTTGAAGTCATGCCAGCCAATTTTCACAGTGTTTGAGTTATCAAATGCATGCACCCTGGCATTTGTTCAAGGTGATATCCATGTGTGGATATGCTAAATGAGGTTATTACAATGTTTGAACATATGTGCGTGTTGGCTTTGTTCTTGTTTATTTATTTATTTTGTATTACAATGCCTGTGTTCCTCTGTAGGTCCTGTATGCAGCATTCTCGTGGAGGCCTGTGGTTGTCGGGCAACAGTAATGGTGGGTGGGATCCTAAGTGGACTCGGATTGGTGGCTAGCTCATTTGCTCAGACCATGTTAGATCTGTACTTTAGCACTGGAGTGATCACAGGTAAGACTGAAATTTTTAGTGTGGAAATTGAAAAAGGGATGAAACTGCAAACACAGGCCTTGATTTACTGAGACAAAAACAATACTAACTGTCACTTGTGGGCAAGTTCAAAGATCAAAACAATCAGTTTTCATTGTAGTTATGAGGTGTAACACCTGATGACAATATTTATTTTCATTGTTGAATTTAAAGAGAAATTCAAATAGTTTATATTAGCCTACTTTGAAAACAGTGTGTAAACCATCTCAGTAATTTATATAGTCCCTTCCACAATTATTGGCGCATCTGGTACAGATGAGTAAAACGGTTACTGTATAAAAATGTACCTTTTGGTAAATGAGCTTAATCTCATACTGCAAAAAATAATAAAAAATATTTTTAAAATCACACGTACCACAATTATTGACACAGGTAGAAAGTTTTAGAAAGAAAATGTAATTTCTTTCATTTAATTTATAATTAAATCAGAGTGCCTAGGAACTTTCAAGCAATAATCCAGCGATATACTGACATACTGTTTTCATGATGTACTGTTCACTGTGGTATACATATACAGTATATGAGGTGACACAGAGATCAAATTCTTTTCAACATGGGAAAGACAAGATGACACAATTCAAATAAAGTGTTTTGACTTTCAGAAGTCAGGAAATGGCTATAAAATACTCGCTACTAGCATGAAAATGCCCATATCCTCAGTGAGGACCACAGTTTAAAGTTAAAATCAGCAAGAACTGACAAACCTGACAAAACACATGTGCAGATCAACATAAAAATTGTTTCTGCCATGGTCATCTCAATCCCCTGATCTAAACCTAATAGAAAACCTGTGGGTGAGCTAAAGAGTCTCCTCAAAGTCTGCTCTTCATAGGACATTTGTGGAAGTGTATCATGGCATGAACAAAGGAGATTTCTGAAGACCTCAGAAAAAGAGTTGTTGATGTTCATCAGGCTGGAAAAGGCTAAAGACTTTGGTCTCCACCAATCCACAGTCAGACAGATTGTGTACAAATGGAGGAAATTCAAGACCATTGTTACCCTCCCCAGGAGTGGTTGACCAACAAAGATCACTCCAAGAGCAAGGGTTGTAATAGTTGGTGAGGTCACAAAGAACCCCAGGGTAACTTCTAAGCAACTGAAGGCCTCTCTCCCATAGGCTAATGTTAATGTTCATGAGTCCATCATCAGAAGAACACTGAACAACAATGGTGTGCATGGCAGGGTTGCAAGGAGAAAGCCACTGCTCTCCAAAAAGAACATTGCTGCTCGTCTGCAATTTGCTAAAGATCGCGTGGACAAGCCAGAAGGCTATTGGAGGAATGTTTTGTGGCCGGATGAGACCAAAATAGAACTTTTTGGTTTAAAAGAAAAGTGTTATATTTGGAGAAAGGAAAACACTGCATTCCAGCATAAGAAACCTTTCCCAACTGTGAAATATGGTGGTGGTAGTATCACGGTTTGGGCCTGTTTTGTTGCATCTGGGCCAGGATGGCTTGCCATCATTGATGGAACAATGAATTCTGAATTATATCCAGAGAATTCTAAAGGAAAATGTCAGGACATCTGTCCATGAACTGAAACTCAAGAGAAGGTGGGTCATGCAGCAAGACAGCAACCCTAAGCACACAAGCCGTTCTACCAAAGAATGGTTAAAGAAGAATAAGGTTCATGTTCAAGTCCTGACCTTAATCCAATCGAAATGTTGTGGAAGGACCTGAAACAAGCAGTTAATGTGAGGAAACCCAATCACATCCCAGAGATGAAGCTGTTCTGTATGGAGGAATGGGCTAAAAATCCTCCAAGCCGGTGTGCAGGACTGATCAACAGTTACAGGAAATGTTTATTTGCAGTTACTGCTGCACAGGGGGTCACACCAGATACTGAAAGCAAAGGTTCACATACTTTTGCCACTCACTAATATGTAATGTTGGATCATTTTCCACAATAAATAAATGACCAAGTACAATATTTTTGTCTCATTTGTTTAACTGGGTTCTCTTTATCTACATTTAGGACTTGTGTGAAAATCTGATGATGTTTTAGATCATATTTATACAGAAATATAGAAAATTCTAAAGGGTTCACAAACTGTCAAGGACCACTGTATTGTAATGTAACATGTAAAAGCAATTCCGCTGGTGCAGAAAGTTTTATTGACACATGTGGTATCAGCATGAGACTGAATGCTGAGCCACATTTGGGTGGGTTATCAAGTTTGCATGTTTTCACACTCACACTCCCCTTAGTAAATCAGGGCCTCTATGTCTCCATTTTCCAAGTTTTAAAATTTTAAACAGTTAACATCATAAATAATGTTAACTCTTCTACTTTTTTTGCTGTTGTGCTATGAAATTCAGTCTCAGCACAAGCCTAGTAAATGTGGTGAAGTCTTTTTTAGAAGACCTGTAGAATTCATTTTGACTCTTTTTTTGTTCTCACCCAACAGGTTTTGGATTCTGCTTGTGCTTCCAGCCATCAGTCACTATACTGGGCCATTACTTTGTGCGCCGCCGTACCCTTGCAAGTGCTCTTGCCTCCACGGGTACAGCACTGGGCCTGAGCACCCTGCCCTTGCTGGCCAACTTTCTACTGGACCACTTTGGCTGGCGAGGCAGCCTCCTAGTGCTGGGAGGTGTAGTGCTGAACTGCTGTGTGTGTGGAGCTGTTATGAGGCCCCTCAGGACCAAACCAAGGGTAAAGGGAATGCCAGTTCAGCCAGTGAGTCCACTGGGGAAAACCAATGGTCTGTATGTGCAGCAGAAAAATAGGTTGAAGTCTCGACTCCAGAGTACCTTTGCCACCATTGTGCCCTTCCTCTACAGACACCTGGCTCTTGACCTAATGCGCACCCACCTACACTTTCGTGCCTATGCCATTGGCGTGTCATGGATGATGCTGGGCTTTGTGTTGCCACTGGTATACCTGGTGCCTTATGCCACAGAGAATGGGATGCAGCAGGATCGGGCTGCCATGCTTATGGCCATCCTTGGTTTAGTCAACATCACTGTGAGGCCAACAGCTGCGCTGCTCTTTGGGCTGAAGTGCAGAATGAACTGCAGATTTGTCTACGTGTTTGCCGGTGCTCTCTTAGTCAATGGGCTAAGCAACTGTGTATGTTGTGTGGCAGCTGACTTTTATGCACTTCTGGCCTATGTTCTGATTT
Organism: Ancistrus triradiatus; assembly: GCA_025084515.1. Classification (NCBI taxonomy): domain Eukaryota; kingdom Metazoa; phylum Chordata; class Actinopteri; order Siluriformes; family Loricariidae; genus Ancistrus; species Ancistrus triradiatus. The sequence continues at coordinate 29,080 of JAJAGP010002431.1, read as the reverse complement.
ACGGTGCCTCTATGAGCATCGTTGGCTCACTACTATTCACTGTGCTGATGGAGACAGTGGAGATGAGCCGCTTCCATTCAGCCCTGGGGCTCATCACCATCATGGAGAGCGCCACGCTTCTGCTGGGTCCACCACTGGCAGGTAAATTTCATCTACTAGGTCCATTGTCTAGGTATAATCATATGTGGATTGTATATGTGGAACATCTGTGATGCAAGTTAGTTCCCGCAACTCATCTTCATTGTAACAGCAGTGCACAAAACATGCTCCTATGCCCATATCAGAATGGTTTTCCCAGTCACATCTTTACTGACCAGTACAAGAGCATCTGTGCTGTGGAACCACCAAATAAGGGTGAACAATGACATACAACTTTACTATCACATCTATAACACACCGAGACCATGGTGAAGCACCAATATACTAAAATGATTTTAATATTGAGCTAATTAATGGTAATGGGGTCTCCCTTGGTCTACTTGGTCTACTTGATGTGCCGCATAGTGCAGGATGCAGGAGCACCTGGTGATGTGTAAACATAGAAGCAACTTGAAGGCAAGGGCCAATTTGCCATATTGTTTATGGTAGAAACTCCCTGTGGGTTGCGGAACACTTCCATGTCCACCAGGGGGCATTGCTTCCTCACTGCGGGGGCTGGCTTGCTCACAACTTGGGAATAGGTCATACTTATGCCCTGGAAATTAGTGATGGGAATTTCGGTTCTTTTCAGAGAGCCGGCTCTTTTGGCTCGGCTCACTTAAAAGAGCCGGTTCTTTAAGCTCCCAAGTGGCTCTTTAGATTTTTTGCAGCTTAATTTATTACCAAATTATGTGTAAAATGAATTACTAATGTAAAAACACATAATATCCAATGTTTGTTATTATTAATATGGTTTTTATTTATATACTCACAATGGAACACAGTAAAATAAAACACAAAAACGAAGACCCATCTCAATTACAGGTCCAATCTGGTCTCAGGTCTGTGTATTATTTGTAAATTTGCAACGATATACAGGGCAACAAGACATCATTAACAAAACATCACTCAACATATAAATAAATAATAAATAAAAATAAAAATGTGCAAAAAAAAGAAAAAGCAGCATCCAGGTTACAGTTTTTAATGAAGACTGGCATTCAAAAAAACCAAGGATCTCATCTTTGAAGGGTTGATCCTGCTTCAGCACTTGTACATGCATATGCATATATATATATATATATATGTATGTAAATGTAGTTTAGCATCTAACCAGAAATGCAATAAGCAGCAATGTGTCGGAATGTAAATGAGCCCTGCTGTTGGGACTGAGGAGAGCTTTAACATGCTGTTGGGACCGTTAGCACTTCACACAAAAGGGAACCACATACAGTGGTGCTTGCAAGTTGTGAACCCTTTAGAATTTTCTATATTTCATGACCTAAAACATGATCAGATTTTCACACAAGTTCTAAAAGTAGATAAAGAGAACACAGTTAAACAAATGAGACAAAATTATTATACTTGGTCATTTATTTATTGAGGAAAATTATCCAATATACCATACTAATGAGTGGCAAAAGTATGTGAACCTCTAGGATTAGCAGTTAATTTTGTAGGCGAAATTAGAGTCACTGTATTCAATCAATAGGATGACAATCAGGTGTGAGTGGGCACCCTGTTTTAATTAAAGAACAGGGATCTATAAAAGTCTGCTCTTCATAACATGTTTGTGGAAGTGTATCATGGCATGAACAAAGGAGATTTCTGAGGACCTCAGAAAAAGAATTGTTGATGTTCATCAGGCTGGAAAAGGCTACAAAACCATCTCTAAAGAGTTTGGACTCCACCAATCCACAGTCAGACAGATTGTGTACAAATGGAGGAAATTCAAGACCATTGTTACCCTCCCCAGGAGTGGTCGACCAACTAAGATCACTCCAAGAGGAAGACATGTAATAGTTGGCGAGGTCACAAAGGACCCCAGGGTAACTTCTAAGCAACTGAAAGCCTCTCTCAGGTAATGTTAATGTTCATGAGTCCGCCATCAGAAGAACACTGAACAACAATGGTGTGCATGGCAGGATTGCAAGGAGAAAGCCACTGCTCTCCAAAAAGAACATTGCTGCTCGTCTGCAGTTTGCTAAAGATCACGTGGACAAGCCAGAAGGCTGTTAGAAGAATGTTTTGTGGAACCAGATGAGACCAAAATAGAAACTTTTTGGTTTAAAAGAAAAAGCGTTATGTTTGAAAAAGGAAAACATTGCATTCCAGCATAAGAAACCTTATCCCATCTGTGAAACATGGTGGTGATAGTATCATGGTTTGGGCCTGTTTTGCTGCATCTGGGCCCAGGACGGCTTGCCATCATTGATGGAACAATGAATTCTGAATTATATCAGAGAATTTCTAAAGGCAAAATGTCAGGACATCTGTCCATGAACTGAATCTCAAGAGAAGGTGGGTCATGCAGCAAGACAACGACCCTAAGCACACAAAGTCTTTCTACCAAAGAATGGTTAAAGAAAGAAAATAAGGTTTCATGTTTTTTGGAATGGCCCAAGTCAAAAGTCCTGGACCTTAATCCCAATCGAAATGTTGTGTGAAGGACCTGAAGGGCGAGCAGTTAATGTGAGGGAAACCCACCAACATCCCAGAGGTTGAAGCTGTTCTGTCTGGAGGAATGGGCTAACATTCCTCCAGGCCGGTGTGCAGGACTGATCAACAGTTACAGGAAACACGTTTAGTTGCAGTTATTGCTGCCAGGGGGGTCAAACAACTGAATACTGAAAGCAAAGGTTTCACATTACTTTTTTGCCACTCACTAAGATATAGTATTGGATCATTTTCCTCAATAAATAAATGACCAAGTTATAATATTTTTGTCTCATTTGTTTAACTGGGTTCTCTTTATCTACTTTTAGGGACCTTGTGTGCAAATCTGTTGATGTTTTAGGTCATATTTATTGACAGAAATATAGAAAATTCTAAAGAGTTCAACATCTTTCAAAGCACCACCGTATGTGGTGTTGTTGTGTTGTGTGTGTTTTGGTGTATGTATGTGTGTGTGTGTGTGGTACTGTGTGTGTGTGTGTGTGTGTGTATGTGTGTATGTGCGTGTGTGTGTCCTATATATATATATATATATATATATATATATATATGTGGGCTTAAAGTAGTAACAGAGACGCCACTAAACAAAACGGTGATGTGTTAAGAACGAGACCAAAAACGAAAGTGACTTGTTCAAGTGCGCCGATCGGGAGTCAGAGTTGACTCCGAAAATGATTCGCAAGTCAAAAACGCCTGGGCATGTGCAGGAGCGACAAGCCCGACTCGTCGAAACAATACAAGGACGTGCAGATAAAAACTACAGTGCTTGTCACGCAGCGAATGGGAAATAAATGTAAAAATCCAGTCTTTAGAGTAAGCTCGCAAATACTAAGCAATAATATCAATGATAACTAGGTAGAAACTAGGCGGAAGCTTGCGTCGGAGCTGAAGTCACTCAGCAAGAGTAAACTTTCAGAGAAACAAAATACAATACCCAATAGCTAAGATTCTCTTATGAATACAGAGTATAATCATGGGCTGTTGAGAAGGTGGGCGGAAAAGGAGGCTTGCGTTGCTATGGCAACCGAGCTGACGTAGCTAGGCAGGTGGAAGGTTCAAAGTGTGCCAGAAACAAAAAGCCAGTTGGGACTGGAATCTGAAAACCTAACAATGTTAAGCTATAGCCCTACCATTAATTGAGCCTTGGTGGACTCTACATCACGTTTTCTTCTTCAAAGGAAAAGTGAATACCATCTTTCCCTAGCGGAAAGCCACCGGTGCGTAGTAGAAAGCACATAAGTCAAGCGAGTTGATTCAAGGGTGTGACAAGGGACACTGCTCACAAACAGCCTTAAATACCTGAACAAGGAAACCCCCTGCCAAGAGCAATCAGCGCCTATTCTAAGCACCGTCGCCGACCTCTAGTGTCAGGTCATGGAGCTGCGTGGTTCCTAATACAGATAAGCAGAAAGTATTTATACAGTGAGGCAAACGACTTTGTGTGTGAGTGTGTGTGTTAGATATAGGTCATGAAATGACACATTGTTACTGTCAAAAGAATAATCCGTTCAATAAGTTAAATGTAAAACAAAAACGTGGTTGTCACTGTCAGCAGAGTGATCTGTGCTATATGTGGCAGAAGTCAGGGACACAAAGAGAAAGGTAGCTTGAACAGTAACATATTAGAAATAAGGAGCCTGACAATTATACCAATGTAGCATATTAGGAAAGGAGGTGAGCCAGGTAAAACAATCAAGGCCCGGGCCTTTACACAGTCCACAAACCACAGTCGCAATGCCATATCAGCATCAGTGCAGCAGAGCAGCATAGAACAGGAAAGTCTGGCATAGGACAGGGGTTCTGTTATGTGTTCCACCTTGCCAGGGGCTAGTGGTTTGCCAAGTTAATTGAACCATAGAGGTAATGAGGACTGGGTCTGTGGCATGTGACATACAGCAAAAGTACAACTTTACAGTTACCTGTAATTGCAACACCATCATTGTGGCAAGGTCTGTCTGTCTGAATGTGTTCTTGCACTGGATTGAGGTGTCCTCTTAGATTACTTAGTGCCATCGCAGCTGAATTGTGATGTCAGATGGAAATACATGATCTAGTTGCTTATGTTCTCATCTGTTAGTTTGCTATATGGTTGCTGTTGATATTATCTAATTCTAAATCACATTTTGTTGTCTTGCAGGAGTGTTGGTGGATTGTTTTGGTCATTACAGCTACGTCTTCTTCTTCTGCAGTGCGTCTGTCTCTACTGCTAGCCTCTACATGATGGCATCTTTCTATTGCTTGGATAGAAAGAGTTACGTGGAAAAAAAGACAAACTTTTCACCTGAAGGCAACAACATTCTAAAGCCTATGATTAGTCTGGCTACTAACCATGGGCACTACGAAGTACCTTTACAGAAGGCCAAAGAAGTCCAAGACACTGAGACTGTCACTGAGGTTTAATAGAGTGTAGAATGGCCTTCTGCTCAGCATTGTCTTTCTCTGGGTTCAATTAGGAGTGAACACTTGGGTGACCACTTCCTAGCCAGGCAGTGGTAAAGGTTTTATTTGCACATGGACCATTGTTGATCGCCTTTAGCCACTCCAAAAAGTGCACTTGAAGAGATTTTTAGAGTAGCAAAGGATTGGAAAATGTTCTTTTGATGTTATAGATGACATTTTGCAAACACATGCATTACAGATCACTTGTATGTATTTTGTATTTATTGCTGTAGGGATTTTTCATGTACACTGTTTCATGTACATGTGTCAATTTTTTCAGTTCCACTTACCACATAGAAGCACTTTGTAGCTCCAATTTCATTTTGTAGTCCATCAGTTTCTCTATGTACTTTGTTAGTCTCCTTTACTCTGTTCTCTAATGGTCAGGACCCCCACAGGACCAGGTTAGTACAAGATGTGTCAGGTCACAGGACTGGACTACATTGGTGTGAAAAAGTGTTTGCCCCCTTCCTGATTTCCTATTTTTTTGCATGTTTGTCACACAAGTGTTTCAGGACATCAAACTAATTTAAATATTAGTCAAAGACAACACAAGTAAACACAAAATGCAGTTTTTAAATGAAGGTGTTTATTATTAAGGGAGAAAAAAATCCAAACCTAAATGACCCTGTGTGAAAAAGTAATTGCCCCCCTTGTTAAAACATAACTGTGGTTTATCAGATCTGAGTTCACTGTTTCTAGCCACACCCAGGCCTGGTTATTGCCACACCTGTTCTCAATCAGGACATCACTTAAATAGGACCGGCCTGACAAAGTGAAGAACACCAAAATATCCTTAAAAGCTACACATCATGCCGAGATCCAAAGAAATTCAGGAACAACTGAGACAGAAAGTAATTCAGATCTATCAGTCTGGAAAGGGTTATAAAGCCATTTCTAAAGCTTTGGGACTCCAGTGAACCACAGTGAGAGCCATTATCCACAAATGGCAAAGACATGGAACAGTGGTGAACCTTCCCAGGAGTGGGTGGCTGATCAAAATTACTCCAAGAATGCAGTGATGACTCATCCAAGAGGTCACAAAAGACCCCACAACAACATCCAAAGAACTGCAGGCCTCACTTGCCTCAGTTAAGGTCAGTGTCCATGCCTCCACTAGAAGAAAGAGACTGGGCAAAAATGGCCTGCATGGCAGAGTTCCAAGATGAAAACCACTCAACCTCAATTTTTCCAGAACACATCTTGATGATCCCCAAGACTTCTGGGAAAACATTCTGTGGATTGACGAGACAAATGTTGAACTCTTTGGAACGTGTGTGTCCCATTACATCTGGTGTCAGCTAAAAGTAACACAGCATTTCAGAAAAAGAACATTACCAACAGTAAAATATGGTGGTGGTAGTGTGATGGTCTGGGGCTGTTTTGCTGCTTCAGGACCTGGAAGACTTGCTGTGATAAATGTAACTATGAATTCTGCTGTCTACCAAAAAATCCTGAAGCAGAATGTCCGGCCATCTGTTCCTGATCTCAAGCTGAAACAAACTTGGGTTCTGCAGCAGAACAATGATCCAAAACACACCAGCAAGTCCACCTCTGAATGGCTGAAGAAAAACAAAATGAAGACTTTGGAGTGACCTAGTCAAAGTTCTGACCTGAATCCTATTGAGATGCCTGACTTTAAAAAGGCAGTTCATGCTCGAAAACCCTCCAGTGTGGCTGAATTACACCAATTCTGCAAAGATGAGTGGGCCAAAATGCAAACGCTTGGTTGCAGTTGTTGCTGCTAAGGGTGCCCTAACCAGTTATTAGGTTTAGGGGGCAATCACTTTTTCACACAGGGCCATGTAGGTTTGGATTTTTTTTTCTCCCTTAATAATAAACACCTTCATTTAAAAACTGCATTTTGTGTTTACTTGTGCTGTCTTTGACTAATATTTAAATTGGTTTGATGTTCTGAATAGGAAATCAGGAAGGGGCAAACACTTTTTCACACCACTGTATGTGTTGATTTAACAACACATCAGCATCAATGGCTATACAATGTCCTACAAGGCTTGTTGAGAAACTGAAAACAACGAGTAAATTTGTCCCATAAGGAATAATGTAAATTAATGAATCTGTTCCAGAACCCCAGAAAATCCACACTGTATAAGCATTATATGTATTAATAGAGGTGTATTGTACAGCTGCTCCCTGATTTACAATGAAGATATGTTCTGACAAGTACATCGTAAGTTAAATGTATCATGAACTGAGGAGTTTAATGAATGAGTGTTTGGTAGAGCGGACTATATGGTATAATAGCAGAGCCAAGGATAAGTAATAATAAGTACGTTAACGTTTAAAATACTTACATTAACATATATTTGGCCAAAATCATCAATATAAAGCTTATTTTGTAATAAAGTGTAGAAAAATCTCATGTAATTTAGTGAGTAATGGATTGAAAGTGAAAAGTAAAAGCAAAACACTTACTCTATTGGTGAACTCAGGGCGCTAGGATAGCTGCTAAGCTAACTGCAACCTGTGTTCTGGAGCATTTAATTCCTGTTTTGTTTTGGATTGGCTCTTATAAATTAACCTTTTAGGACCCATGGAGACTTATTCGCACTAAGAATACAGTACTGTAGATGCAAAAAAAAAAACGACAACAAAAAAAAAAATAGCGGAGATCTTCTCTGAGGGCTACTGAGAACCTGAATCACTGTGTACTGAATTGTGAAACATGAATCACGAATCGAGTTTCAGCTGAAATTAGATGAGCGGATCAACTCATGCAAGTTTAAGCAAGTGCTCAATACCGAGCAAACCGCTTGCACCACTATGTCGCCCCACATTACAGACTGTTTGGTCTGAGAATTCTAATGTTGGGGCCTTAAATTAAATAAAAGATGTGACACAAATGGCAATTTTTGTTCACTGAAAGCATGAATACAGCAGTTGAAAAATCCAATCACTCTAAACTTTCTCCTGATTCCACAGCTGTGCGTGGTCCTCAAGTGGTGCATTACCCTGATCTGGAGTAGCCATCTGCCCTTTCTGCTGTAATTAGTAGTCCCATCTAGACTCCAAAGAGACACTTCCCAAGCACTACTGCTGTGATTCAAAACTCACAGTTCATTCCTCCTTCTCCTTCTTAATTGTTTGTCATAGTTTTTTTTTCATCTGTGGTTAAATGCTTAGAGTAGAATGGATTCCCAGGGAGTCTAATTCCCAGCGAGTTTTCTTCCTTATGTGTCTTAATGAGAACTTTCTTTCCATTGTTACCTCTGGGTGCTTCTACCTGGCTTTTTGTAAAGCTGTATTATGACACCACTGTTAAAAAACTCAGTTTAATTGAACTGAAAATTATCGAATTACAATAATCACGTTTCAGTCCAGCTGAATAGACACAATGTGTGTAATTATATTGCACTTAAAGTCTTAGTAGAATATAGCCCAGATGTATTAAACATGACCGGATGTAAATGGGGTATTAGATTTTGTTTTAATACAGGTATGTGCCATTTAACGTCCATCCGATCAACGTCCATTGGCTTTAATGTCCAAGGTCTTTTTGAAGAATTATATTAGGAAATAAAAATCTGTCTTACAGTGGGGCAAAAAAGTATTTAGTAGGCCACTGATTGTGCAAGTTCTATAACTTAGAAAGATGAGAGAGATCTGTAATACTTGGGGCTGTTTTTCTGCAAAGGGGACAGGACGGACTGATCCGTGTTTGTTGGTTAAGAAACGAATCAACAACGGGCCATGTATCGTGAGATTTTAAGCCAAAACCTCCTTCCATCAGTGAGTCTTCCCAGCATGACAATGATCCCAAACACACCACTCGGGCAACAAAAGGAGTGGCTCCAATAAAAAGCATTTCAAGGTCCTGGAGTGGCCAAGCCAGTCTCCAGACCTCAACCCCATAGAAAATTTGTGGAGGGAGTTGAAAGTCTATATTGCCCCGCAACAGCCCCAAAACATCACTGCTCTAGAGGAGATCTGCATGGAGGAATGGGCCAAAATACCAGCTACAGTGTGTGCCAACCTGGTGAAGACTTACAGAAAAAGTTTGACCTCTGTCATTGCCAACAAAGGTTATGTTACAAAGTACTAAGTTGAACTTTTGTTCTTGACCAAATACTTATTTTCCACGATAATTCGCAATTAAATTCTTTAAAAATTCTACAATGTGATTTCCTGGATTTTTTTTCTCATAGTTGAAGTGTACCTATGATGAAAATTACAGACCTCTCTCATTTTTTTAAGTAGGAGAACTTGCACAATCAGTGGCTGACTAAATACTTTTTTACCCCACTGTTTATACATCTAATTCATGTCTGAATGACAGAAAACTAGTTACAGCGAACCCTTATGACACCTGTTGACAGAAACAAGAATTACAGTCTTAAAAGGCAGTAAAAAACATGGTATTGTTCTACTTTCTTTTTTGTTTTTGGTAAGTTTCAAAGTTATAAAATATACAAAAATAGTGGAATTAGTGGATTATATAATACAGTACTGCATTATATCGTATTGTGTTTTAATTAATATTGTAGTTTAAAATAAAACACTGTGTAAAGTATGTAAATTACTGTGTGACTTTATAGTTATGTCAGGTCAATGTACATTTCGGTCAGCGTCTGGTTTTCACAGAATGTAATGTGGACGTTAAATGGCACACACCTGTAGTAAAAGAAATACAGTAGCACACAGATTGAAGTAGGTCTATGATATGACTGTTAAGCCATGTCTGGTGAATGGTTCTGAACTGTAAAACCATTAAATTTTTTGACAGTCGTGAGATAGCCTTGTGTCAATACAACGGCTGTATTATTTTATCTGTATCAATTTCAACCCTAAATCAACGATATATTTTGAATAGATTAATATCCAATCCAAACATTGTACTCAAATAAATGCTTATATGTCAGTCTAATGTTGTCTCTTGTTTGATATTCGCACATATACTCTGAAAGGTGCAAAATAAATTAATTAATAGTGGTATCCTGCATAAATGTAACTCATTAGGTATAAACACATTTGTGCCAAACTGTATCTTGTTTTATATTACAAAAAGGTGGAAAAGATTATAATCATGAAAATGCTAGTTTATGCACATTTGTTGTTTTACAGTTTTTACAGAAAACATAACTTGGATTACTAAACAGATTATTGGCTATTGAATAATTGGCTACTAAATGTAGTTTAACAGCATTATGTCACTCACAAAATTTGAATTCTGTTTTGTTGTAATTATGGGGTATTGTAAAACATTAAGGTGCTGAACCAGTAGCTCTTGCCATTACCAGTGATAAATTCTCTGTTTAATAATTGTGTATTTGTAATTGAACCTTCTTGAACTTTCCAGCAGAAATTTCCCAAACATAACTTGCTTGACAAGTTATTTAATTGAACCAGAATTGTGAGTTTAGTAGTTTTTTGTAAGCAAACTTGAACTTGAAAGCAATCAGATTGTTTTCTTTGGTTAGCTGGAGATCACTAATCTGCAGATGAAAACAAAACATACGAATCAAATGTAGCTCAGATGTCATACCCACCCTAGGTTTATTCAAACATTTTTCATCTAACTGCATATTTAAGCGTCTAGAATTGGTTAGATGTTACTGAAACTATAAATGAAGCCGTTTGTCACTCAATAAAAACTCAATAACAGAGATGCTTATACAGAAAAAGAATCATATTTCTACTGTTAAGTATACAGTTGAGGATCTGTGACCTCCTGGGTCCTGTGAACCTATTATGATACATGGCATTAAGGATTTTAATGAAGTACTAAGAGAGTTGAAGTATACTTTGACAAAATAAATAATGCACTCAGAAATGTTGGATTGCTGCAAAACTCAGCATGCAGTTATGTCTCAGGCAGATATGTAAATGATTATAGGTGTGGTCCGATTAGACACTGGGTCTTGCCAGGGCATAAAAATGCTTCCCCCAGTGCCCTATAAAAAAAAAAAAGAACTCAGAGGCTACGTCCATTACATGTCCTGCCATGTAATGTGCTGTTGGAGTTTTAACAAAATCTTGGTGCGGCTCAGTCTTATAGTGCAGTTCAAATATTCACAAGAAGCTCTCAATCATTAGAAGAATGCATTTCCATTACTTAGACAAAGCTGCATAGCCAAAAAAGTCAACTGGCTTCATCTGCATTTGGTATTCACAATAAAACAAATTCATGTTTTCAAATGCAAGAAATTCAGTACTGTTGCTACTCTCCCTCTGAGAGGGGCTCCTGCAAACCTAAGAATAACAGTAAAGCTCTGCAGATTCCTCTAGAAGCTGATGCAGTCAGAGATGGGTATTATATCTAGAAATTATTTTATGGTGGCTCAGTGAGTCACATCACAACCACATTTACAAAGCATTACAAAGCAAACGCACCAGCATTAAGTCAGAACACAAATACATTAAGGAAAAACGCAGCAACATAAAGGCAGAACATAGCAACATTTCCAAAATGGTGAATTTGGTGAAAGCACAACAACATTAGGAAGCAAACAAAAGTCGAGAACGCAAATACGTTTAAGCCGAACACAACACAGAGTTAACAGAAACGAAAAACATTTGCATAAAAGCTGCATTTGCTTCTCACACCAGAAGTGCTCTGGGCCACAAGAGCCACTTTTTCCATTTTTTTCCACTAGAGCGTTTTGCACCTGAAAAATATGTGACAAGTGAATGATTTCCTACAGTATCGCTACCATGATTAGTTAATTTGTTAATTTTGTTTACTATATTACTTACTTGATATTAAGGGTTATTTCCTCAATATGTGTTCTTCTCTGTGCTTAGATGTCTGGATGTCATCTCAACTCACATTCTCAGCTTATCGATTTCAGGGTCTCGGGGCAGCAGGACAAGCAAAGCCCAGGCATCCCCACAACAGCTCCGGGTGGATAACTTTCAAAGTACTACTGTTGTTGTGTTACGGAATAAAGTTCTAAGATTTTTAGGCGATAATGTAGTTTTTTAACTATATGGTTTCTTTAGTGCCTACATAAAAATTTGCTCCAATGTTTTAGAAGATTTTATGTAACGTTATTATCTTATTTATTATGCATCATAGGCTATTTCTTGTTTGTGTTTTTTAAAATTGTAATTAAAATATTTTTATTTATGCAATCTGTATTCTAAATATGAATTGTCTGATATGAATTGTTGAAGCCCAGAATTAAATTACCTTCGAAAATCTGACATGTTTGGTGCTTGCTTATGGTTGGGAAGGTTTCTAATTTATACTTAAATGCAGTCAGTTTGTTATATGCATTGTTACATGTATATTAAACTATTAAGTAAAAGATATGAGCACTTATTCACAGACTTTGAGTTATGTTATTATTTAGGTGTGTAACAACAGGAACCTTGCTATGTGTAAGTGTTCGTCGCAACACAAGAGTTGAGGCATTGGTGAAGTTGCACATTACAAGATGTTGTAGTTTAATAAAGTAAGCAAGTTTAATGCTTTAACCATCCAGTCTGTACAGTCTTTACTGAATAGACAGAACAGAATGAAACAAGGGTACAAACTGTCAACCTTTCATACAAATGGGCAGACAGGTTAACAAATAAGTTAAATAATTAGACAAACGTACAGCTACAGAGAAGTGCTAATATGGCATGAGTCAAGTTTGCTGCTGTTCCAACTGTAGAATGATTATACACGTCTCAGGAGTTTGTATTCATAAATTGAACTTGCCAAGTCTGTACTACCAAGTATTATTCCTTTTTATTGAAAATAAAGAAAATACATAAATAAATACACTAAATAACAATAATACAAATAAAAATAATGTTTAGTCCTTTGGAACCACAAGCAGAAGCACAGAAGCACTGTTTTCTTAGCTTTAAGGTTTCTTTAAGAAACGTTTAAGAAAGGTTTGTTTCCTCTAATTTTACATATGAATATACACACGTGGACAAAATTGTTGGTACCCCTCAGTTAATGATAAAAAAAACCCCACAATGGTAACAGAAATAACTTTAATCTGTCACGCCGGCTGTACGTTTCAGTAAGCACACGCAGGGAGAGTAGGTCCGAACTCAGTGTGGTGTTTATTAAGGAAACTGAAAATGGAACTACAAAGGCAAACGAAATGGAAGACAGAACTTACAGACGCGATATGGAATACAGACAATGAGATACGTGAACGGAATCAAGGACGAACGGAGAAGAGCGGTCACGATAGGAAGAGCGATATCAGGATGAACAAAAATACAGAATGCGATCGACTATGAAGATAGACACGGTAGGCTTAGACAAGGACAGTGTAGAGATCTAGGAACGAGGTCGAGAAGGTGAGGCGATCGATATGAATCGGGACGTGGCAAGGTAGATAGCGAAAGATCTGTAGGGCATAGAGAGAGGGCTTGTGACGTGGTAGGGACCACGAGACTGAGCGATGTGAAAGTGCAAGGAAACAGTATATATAGGTGAGCTGGAAGGTGCTGGAAAACAAGAGGTGCGAGTGATAACAGGCGATCAGAGGAGGAGGTGAGAGAAGGTGGGAGAATGCGGTGGAAAGTGAAAGAAGGGAGGCGTGGTGCACAGGTGCACTTGCGGTGTGACAGAGCCCCCCCCCCCTGGACGGTCTGGCAGTTTCCTTTCTGGTCAAAGGTTGAGAGGAATCTGGGCGACGCCAGGCCTCGGAAGGTCCGGGCAAGCGCACCTGACACTGGTGGATGGAGGGGGAGGAAGGGAGCAAGGGTCAGGCTCGGAAAAGGTTGACTTCCGGACAGGAACAGGTCCGGGCACGGGAGCGGACGACTTCGGCGCAGGCACTGGGACTGACGACCTCGGAGCAGGCACGAGGACTGACGACCTCGGCGCAGGCACGGGTACTGACGACCTCCGGAAGGTCTCGGATTTGCATGATCCAGGAAAGGTCTCGAACAACCCTGGAATGGTCTTGGACTTAGATGACCCAGGGAAGGTCTTGGATGACCCTGGAGTGATCTCGGAATTAGACGGACTTGGGACTGACTCGGACGTAGACAGGGTTTGGACACACTCGGACAGATTCGGAACAGACTCAGACTTAGACAATCTTTGGAAAGTCTCAGACATAGGCGACCTTTGGAAGGTCTCTGATATAGGTGGAGGTAAAACGAGCACGGATTTAGACAACCTTTGGATAGACTCGGATGAACACAGAACAAACTCAGACTTAGTCAAAGTTAGGACAGACTTGGACAGATTCGGAACAGACTCAGATTTAGACAGATCTTGGATAGACTTGGACGAACACAGAACAAACTCGGACTGGAATGGACTAGGAACGGACTCGGACTTAGATGATCTTAGGACAGACTCAGACTTAGACAGATTTTGGATAGATTCGGATGAACACAGAACAAACTCGGACTTGATCGGACTCGGAACGGGCTCGGACTGATTCTGACCTTGGAACGGACGGCTTTGACCCAGGTACCGAAGGTGATGGTACAGGTATCGGGCAAACGTGCTCAATTTCAGAGCTAGGATGCTCAAGCACGTGGCTGACCGGCTTCAGTACCGAGTAATCAGGCTCTGGTAGCTCAGATACAGTGCTTCGAGGCAGTAACAGCTCCGAGGCGGAGCTAGGCTGCCTGACTGCAGGTTTACCAGGCCTAGATGACCTGTGAAAGGTCTCAGACATGAACGGGCCCTGAACTGGCTCTGGGACAGGCGTTCCTAGAACGGACTCTGGAACGGGCGACCCTTGGACTGGGACGGGCGTCCCAGGAACAGACACTGGGATGGGTGACCCTGGAACTGGGACGGGCGTCCCTAGAGCAGACTCTTGGACGGGCGACCCTGGAACGGACTCTGGGACGGGCGAACCCTGAACTGGACCAGGCGTCCTTTGAATAGAGACTATTGTAGCGAGCTTAACGCTGTGCTTAGCCACATTTATAGCTGGGATCCTTCGACAACCGGTGAGCAAAGGATCCAGCAAGTGGCGGATAAAAGGAGCTACTGGCTGTATGCTGGTGACCTGGGCATTCGGTGTGGGGCGACCGAACAGTGTAGCTTCGGGGGTGTATGGCCCACTATTGGCAGGTGGACCAAAAACTGCCCCGAGCGCATCCAGAAGATGATCACTGTCCCCAGTTTGCACCTGTGACCACCTCTCTGTGACCCACTGTAGCTCTTTGCCTAAAAGGCAGGACACCACCAGCAAAACACCGGCAAATTCTGAGCTGGGCGGACAAAGGCTGAGATAAGGTATACACTGCGCTCGAAATTTGTTGTAAAGTGCTGGTGTGCCATCAAATCTCTCCGGTAACGCGATCTCAGTGATCGGCAGAGAGCCGAAAGTGGGCGGAGCTACCAGCGCAGGGGTCTCGGTTGCCGGGAACCGGTTTTGCTGTAACACGCGCTGTGAGATCGCGTTCACGGAGGGAGCCAGCTGCGAGATAGCACGCGTTACCTCAGCAATCTGAGCACAAACCTCAGCGAGTTGATCGCTGCTCATTGTGATCAGTGCTGAGTTCAAATTTAAATCTCCCGCTGCCTCCAAGCATGGCTCAGTCTTCTGTCACGCTGGCTGTACGTTTCAGGAAGCACACGCAGGGAGAGTGGGTCCGACATAATCTGACAAAAGTAATAATAAATACAAAGTCTATGAAAATGAACAAATGAAAGTCAGACTTTGCTTTTCAACCATGTTTCAACAGAATTATTAAAAAAAATAAACTCGTGAAACGAGTGTCTGACTTTCATTTGTTCATTTTCATAGACTTTGTATTTATTATTACTTTTGTCAGATTAAAGTTATTTCTGTTACCATTGTGGGTTTTTCTTTCATTAACTCACTCATTCACTCACTTTCTTATCTGCTTGATCCTGAACAGGGTCAATAAAAATAAAAGAAATTACAAAATTCCATTCATTAACCTTCTCATAATGACATGTACCAAAGAAGACATATTTAAAGCGGAAAGAAAAGTCAGCAATAATATAAGTTTGAATAAACATCAAAAGACCAAAACATGCTTGGTTTGTTGTATGTATACATTGCTACAAAAGAGAACAGTATATTCGTTTGCATTTTTACAGTAAGAAAAATCAGTCTTAATGTCAGGCTTAAGAATATCTTCTTGCTGGATAGAATCTATGGATTAATTTAAGCTCAACCTCTCTCACTTTGTTAGAAAGTAGATAAGTGGCCAGGACCTTTCACCAAGGTACATTCTCTACAATACCATCCCAGTTCGGCATTTTGTTGATGCTCAGTAGAAAGGCAGTCCATACTACCAAGTACACTAGCAAGTCTGAACTGTGTTCTTTTAATGAGAAACACCAGTCATTAAAATTATTCACTCATCACAAATTTCCAGATGCAAAACGATGCCTCTAGTGGTCTGGAGCATGTGGTCAGATGAAACCAAAATGTAACTTTTTGGTAAAAATTCAATTCATCTTGTTTGGAGAAAGAAGAATGCTGAGTTGCATCCCACTAGTGCATAGTGCTTCTAGGCTGTGATGTATGTTATGCTACTTGGCTAGCAAGCTTTACCCAGCATGCTGTTTGGTGATGTAGTTCTACTCAGATCTCAGCAGCGCTCATAGTGGCGAAAAAAAATTATGTAATTTGCTGCCTATTTGTTAGAGCCGTGTTTCTGCTATGCACCGCTATGGAGGTATATGAAAAATGCATATCGTACGGGAAATGAACACCGATGTACCGGTTGAACTGGTATACCGCCCAGCCCTACTGGATATTATACTATTTATTTCTGTTTGACATTTTCAGTTACTTAGTTTGTCAAGTTATATTACTAACAATAATTAAGCAAATGTTGCAATTTTCATTTGATAAAAGTTACCAAATAAAATAATTTACTCTAAGCATTACATTTTTTTCTATCACAAATCACACAAATAAAATACAAACTAAACTATTTCATTTATCAGTATTAAACAACAATTAACCACACACATTCACATCTTACAAGCAGAAAAATAGTTTTCAAATTCAACAAGTCGTGACCATACAGTGCATTAAGAAAGTCTTCAGACCCTTTCACTTTTTCACATTTTGTTATGTTGCAGCCTTGTGCTAAAAAAAAAAAAAAAAAAAAAAATCAATGTTTTCCCCATCATTCTGCACCCAATACTCCATAATGAGAAAGTGAAAACAGAATTTTAGCAAATCTTTGCATATTTATTAAAAAGGAAAAAAAAAAAAGTTCACATAGACGCAAGTATTCAAATCCTATGTTATGATACTTGAAATTTAGCATTGGGGTCCTCCCATCTTGGAGATGTTTCTGCACTTTGATTGGAGTCCACCTGTGCTAAATTCAGTTGATTAGACATTAAATGGAAAGACACACCCCTGTGTATAAAAGGTCTCACAGCCAACAATGCATATCAGAGCAAAAACCAAGTCACGAGGAGGAAAGAACTGCCATTGTGTGAAGCCACAGATTTGGAGAAGGATACAAAGAAAAGTTCTGCTGAAAGTTCCCAAGAGGGCAGTGGCCTCCATAATTCTTAAACAGAAGAAGTTAGGAACAACCAGGCCTCTACCTAGAGGTGGCTGCCCAACCAAACTAAGTAATCGGGGTAGAAGGGAATTGGTAAAGAAAAGTGAACCCAATGATCACTCTGGCTGAGCTCCAAAGATCCTGTGTGCAGATGGGAGAAACTTCCAGAAGGTCAACCATCACTGCAGCATTCCACCAGACCAGGCTTTATGGCAGAGTGGCCAACAGAAGACGGGGCCGAAGGTTTACCTTCCAACAAGACAATGACCCAAAGCACCAAGACAAAGCAGGAGTGTCTTAGGGCCAATTCTGTGGATGTTCTTGAGTGGTCCAGCCATAGCCCTGACTTGAACCCAATGGCTGTCCAACCTGACAGATCTTGAGAGGATCTCCAGAGAAGAATGGCAGAAAATCCCAAAATCCAGGTGTCCAAACCTTGTGGCATCATATCCAAGAAGATACCCAAAAAATGCAATAAGTAAATCTTTAAGTTAAGCCTTGGTCAATAAACAGAGTAAGCTTGAACCTTTACTGTCACTCTTCTTCACTAACATACATTGTAAGGTGAAAACTAAAAGCAAACAACACACACATACATTACATCCTGCATAGCTTGCACATTAATAAACATACCGCAGTGAAGTTGACTTGCAGTTAGCAATTCAGAGCTGTTTTTGTCTTGAATTATGTGATGAAGTAACTTTAAACTGTGATTAATATTGCATTTGGCTCGGCCTGATTTGTGAATTCAGATGACGTCATCATCTAAACCGAAATCAGTCAGCATTACATTTTAGGGCTTTATTTTCAAAAGCTTATAACTTCTAATGGTGACCACTTAGATTATTGACACCTGCAGTAAGGTGACCAGGCTGATTTGTGAAACTTTTTAGACTCTTAATATTGTCTGTAAGTGGCTTGCATAAGCCGTGACTACAGAAAATGTTAGCTCGCAAAATAATTAAGCCTTTAATTTAACTGGCCATTAAACCATCCAAGCAGGCCATATAACTTCAAAAACGGATAATATAGAGAATAAAAACAGGTTAAAGTTAATCTCCATCAGTTCTGAAAACTTTGACAGATATAATTTTGTCTAATAGGCAGTTATGTACATACTGTCTATTAAGTATAGGCATTTTCTGATTTGTGAAACTTTTCACAAATGTTATTTTGTATAATAAGCATTTATTTATGTAATACTTATGACTTTTAGGCATTTTCTGATTTGTGAAAGCTTTCACATATATATTTTTGAATAATAAAAATTTATTTATATAATCTGACTTTTAGGCATTGATTTATATAATATTTATTACTTTTAGGCAATTTCTAATTTGTGAAAGCTTTCACACACGTTATTTTGTCTAATAAATATTTATTATGATGTTATTTATTACTTTTAGGCAATTTCTGATTTGTGAAGGCATTCATGGATGTTGTTTTGTGTAATAAGGATCTATTTCTATAATATTTATTACTTTTAGGCATTTTCTGATTTGTGAAAGATTTCACAAATGTAATTTTGAATAATAAATATTTATTTACATAATATTTAGCACAGCATTGAGTTTGGCATAAAACTGTGACCACAGTGTGTGACCACTCTCTCTGATGTTTATAGTGGATGTTTGGCTGTGAATCACCATAGTATCTTGTAAATTAGTATACCATGTCTATTAATGAAACTTTCGTAAAACAGTGTTTGGTTGACAATCACCTGCTGTTCACCGTCTGTTCTCTTTGCTCTGTGAACCAGCAGAGTATTCCACATTGGTGGCTGAACACGCCTTCAGAAAATTATATTGCTATCTATCGAAATGTGTCAGGCTCAATTCTACATCATAAATCCTTATTATTTATTAAGTTTTAGTGGGCATGTACTTGTAGTTTTACATTTACAGACTGTAGTCCATCTGTTCTCTACATCTTGAGTCACTTTTGTCAGGACCAGCAAAGATCATGTATTATTTGTGACACTGTTGAGTGGTGTGTGTTAGTGTATGTTGTGCTGATTGAGTGATCGGGGGGGTTGGACACACAGGGCAAGACTTTTCCAGAAATGTTCTCTGCCAGATTGCAACACCTTCCTTGGCCCTGTTCCCATTTATCCAATTTATTGCCATTCAAGCATTTATAGGACCAGCTAGAACACCAGCTTCAGCAACCTACGAGTGTGCAGGATCTACAGCTGCAACATCTGTGCATCATGTGTTGTAGAAGCATGTCTAGCAGTCAACAATAAAGTAGCCTCTGAGAGCCTGTTTACAGAGCACATGAAAAATCAATTCACCTTAGTGAGCATGAGTGGTCTGCTGCATAGTACTGTTTTGAATTAATGAAAAAGTACAATTACATGGGCTACATGGCTACATGGTGCTGGCTAAAGCGATGCTATGGCTTGTTTTTATTTTTAGTAATGGCGGGCAGTCTATTAATGTTTTATGTTCCGACTTATCCCTCTAACAAATCCGTAAACCTGTGTTATTCAACTGCGTTTATATTCACATAATATCTGTAAGTAGCAGTGCTATTCTGGGTTCCCGGTTTAACGCTTTTCTTTTAAACCAAAAAGTTAAATTTTGGTCTCATCAATCCACAAAATATTCTTCCAATAGCCTTCTGGCTCATCCACGTGATCTTTAGCAAACTGCAGATGAGCAGCCATGTTCTTTTTGGAGAGCAGTGTCTTTCTCCTTGCAACCCTGCCATGCATGCCGCTGTTGTTCAGTGTTCTTCTGATGGTGGACTCATGAACATTAACATTAACCAATGTGAGAGAGGCCTTCAGTTGCTTAGAAGTTACCCTGGGGTTCTTTGTGACCTCGTTCTTTGTGACCTCTTGGAGTGATCTTTGTTGATTGACTACTCCTGGGGAGGATAACAATGGTCTTGAATTTCCTCCATTTGTACACAGTCTATCAGACTGTGGATTGGTGGAGTCCAAACTTTTTGGAGATGGTTTTGTAACCTTTTCCAGCCTGTTCGGTATCAACAACTGTTTTTCTGAGGTCCTTTAATCTCCTTTGTTCATGCCATGATACACTTCCACAAACATGTTTTGTGAAGAGCAGACTTTGATAGATCCCTGTTCTTTAAATAAAACAGGGTGCCCCTCACACCTGATTGTCATCCATTGATTGAAAACACCTGACTCTAATTTCACTTTCAAATTAACTGCTAATCCTAGAGGTTCACATACTTTGCTACTTTTGTCTCATTTGTTTAACTGGGTTCTCTTGATCTACTTTTAGAACTTGTGTGAAAATATGATGATGTTTTATTTAAACAGAAATATACAAAATTCTAAAGGGTTCAAAAACTTTCAAGCACCACTGTACACAGTACACAGTGAAACGAAATAATGCTCCTCCAGGACTTACAGTTGTTACACAGTGACAAGACAATGAGGACAGCACAATATTAGTATTACAAAAAACAAAAAAACACTACTTAAAGTGCACTTGTACAACATATGCAAATTAGTGCAGACAGTAAAAACAGTGCAACGAAACCAAACAGTGCAGGACAAAGACATACAGTGCATACAGGTAGTATAATGTTCCAGTAACCATTTACTTCTGCTGGCGGTAGATAAGGATAAAGTGCAGAATGTTCATGATTAGCAGCAGAAAAAGTCAAGTGTGCAAAAAGATTGCTGTGTGTATGAGAGAGAGTGTGTGGATTGTGTGGCCCTGTTCATGTTACTGAGCTGATATGTGGTGTTCAGTCCAGTCTTTGGTTATTGAGGAGTCTGATGGCTTGCGGAAAGAAACTGTTACACAGTCTGGTCGAGGGCCCAAATGCTTCAGAACCTCTTTCCAGATGGCAGGAGTGTAAACGAAAAGTTTGAGGGATTTCTCCTGAAGTCAACAACCATCTCTTTTGTTTTGTCAACGTTCAGAGACAGATTGTTGACTTTACACCAGTTCAATAACTATTGTACCTCCTCTCTGTATGCTGACTCGTCCTTCTTGCTGATGAGACCCGCCACGATTGTATCATCATCGAACTTGATGATGTGATTCGAGCTGTGCATTGCTGCACAGTCATGAGTCAGCAAAGTGAATAGCAGTTGACTGGGCACACAGTCCTGAGGGGCTCCAGGATCCAGTTTCAGAGGGAGGTGTTGATACCCAAATTATGAAATAGTAGTTCAGGGAGCATGAGACATCATTTTCACAGATGGATTGGCCACCACAGAGTCCAGACCTGAACCCCATTGAGAATCTTTGGGATGTGCTGGAGAAGACTTTGTGGAGGAAAAATTTATGCAACTCTGTACAAAACTGCTTCTGCAATGTCACATTTACTTCTGTCCAGATTTGTATTATATTTTTTGTTTCATTATCCCTGAACCACTCTTTCACAACCTGACCCTTCTGAAACAGATGAACATCTTTTCCATGACCATAGGATGTGTCTTTCAACATGGTTATTTAGCAAATACGAAGCTACTCAGTGCATCAGTTAGGGTTAAATAACTTGTTGCCAGCTGCAACATAATCAGCAATGCAGTAATTATCCAATGGGAGGCCCCTCTGGGACGGCGGACCTCTGGGAAAGCCCCTCTTGGTTGGCGGACCTCTGAGAAGGCCCCTCTTGGACGGCGGACCTCTGGGAAGGCCCCTCTTGGACAGCGGACTCCTGGGAAGGCCCCTCTGGGGTGGCAGACCTCTGGGAAGGCCCCTCTGGGACGGCGGACCTCTGGGAAGGCCCCTCTGAGACCACAGACTTCTGTGAAGGCCCCTCTGGGACGGGGGACCTCTGGGAATGCCCTCTGGGATGGCGGACCTCTGGGAAGGTCCCATTGATACGGCGGACCTCTGGGAAGGCCCCATTGGGAAGGCAAACCTCTGGGGAGGCCCCTCTGAGATGGTGGACCTCTGGGGGGTCTCGGGGACCATCGACCTCTGGACGATCTCAGGGACTGACAACCCCTGGACGGTCTTGGGCTTAGACAACCACTGGAAGGTCTCGGAGATAGAGGACCTCTGGATGGTCTCAGACACTGACGACTGACCTCTGGATGGTCTCGGACATGGATGACCTCTGGAAGGTCTCAGGGATAGAGGATCTCTGAACGGTCTCAGACATGGATGACCTCGGCACGGTCTCGGACATAGATGACCTCTGGAAGGTCTCGGGGGTTAGAGGACCTCTGAACGGTCTCAGGCATGGATGACTTTGGGGCGGTCTCTGAGATTGACGATCTTGGAGAGGTTTCTGAGACTGACAACCTCGAAATGGTCTCTGAGATAGATGACCTTGGAACGGTGTCTGAGAAAGATGACCTCGGAATGGTCTCTGAGATTCTGGGATGGGTGACCCTTGAACAGACTCTGGGATGGGCAACCCCTGAACAGACTCTGGGAGGGGTGACTCCTGAACAGACTCTGGGATGGGCGACCCCTGAATAGGAGGATTAGAGGCAATGTACACAATGCGATAAAATCTGTGTGACTAGGAAACATGATAGAACAGGAGCTAGAGCTGAGGTAGGGACCACGAGACTCAGCCCCGAGTCTGTGGAAGGAGAAGGTATAAATAGAGGGAAGGAAAGGACTAGAAAACGAGAAGCAGGTGCAGGTGATGAAAGGTGGGAGTGAGAGAAAGTGGTAGAAGGTGGGTGCGGCGTGCAGGCGTGCGCGCAGATGTGACACCGCCATTACTAAAAAGAAAAACAAACCATAGCATAGCAACCATAGCACCATGTAGCCTAACACTCAAAGATAATGTTTGTAATTGTACGTTTTCACAAGTTCAAAACAGTACCACGCAGCAGACCACGCACGTGCTCTATGCTGAATCGATTTTTCACGTGCTCGATGCCTTTTGCCTTCAAGCCCAGTGACGTCTTCTTGACAGTGTTTTCTCACTTTTCGATCCGTGTTCATAACTGAGAATCCATATCCATAATTTTTTAAGTAGTATGCATAAATCTTTGTAATTGTGTACAACTTATATATTTGTGTACGAATATAGACATTTACATTTACAGCATTTAGCAGATGCCCTTTTCCAGAGCGACTTACAATTGTGGGTTAAGGGCCTTGCTCAAGGACCCAACAGTGGCACCTTGGCAGAGGTCGGATCTGAACCCTGGACCTTCTGGACCTTCTGGTCCAGAGTCCAGTACCTTAACCGCTAGGCTACCACAGTCCCAGACAAGTATGCACATGTTATTTTTGACGACAGTAATCTTACTCCATACTGTTGACCTAAGTGTGTGTGTCTCTGTACAAGCTACTAAAGTTCATAACATCCCAAATTTAGTTTGGGTCTGGGCATTCTCACAGCCTGGGTGAGGATTGTAGATCGTTCTCACAAGAAGCCACACGTGCAAGAGTGTTAAGGCTGACAGAGTCAGGTCAGGCTGACACAGTTAGTTAGGTTGACATAGTCAATACATTAACTAGCTCAGATTGAATCATGAATCAAAACATTCATGAGCTCACAGCCTTCCAACATGAAATGAAGTACAATGCATAGGGGTCAGTACATTAAGAAAAAGAGCAATTAAGAAAAATGAAGCAATTAGTAAAAATCTCCATCATTATCCCTCATACGTCTTTTTATTGTACTCTTTTCTAGTTCTTCTTCTTCTTCTTCTTCCACACATTTCTGCGATTAATTTGGCTCGAGCTGTTTAACGTACAGACATGGTTCAAACACCATTACGTAGACAATCGATGTGTGTGGTGTGCTACTTTTTAATAGATTTAAGTTTAAAAATTTAAATTTTCCTATAGAAATGCATTGATGGAATGTTCAGATTCAAATCTCAACAGACAAAATTCAAATTTTAACTGAAATTGATGATGTCATCACAAAACACTCAGTGAAACTCACTGACCTGTTATTACATCTACTGATACATAAACATATGAAAGTACTGTGGACTGTGGTAACCTAGCGATTAAGGTACTGGACTATGATCTAAAAGGTCCAGGTTTCAAATCCCACCTCTGCCAAGCTGCCACTATGTGGGTCCTTGGGCAATTAAAATTTAACCAACAATTACTTAACCCACAATTACTTGGATTGTAAGATTGTATCAATTGTAAGTCGCCCTGGATAAGAGTGTCTGCTAAATGCTGTAAATGTAAAGTATTAGGACACGCCCCCACACGAGGAAATAGTTGGGACATGCCCCTTCAGGAAATGCAGATCTAGTTTGTAAACTTAAATCTATTACTAACGATAAATCGGATCAACTCCAAAAGTCATAGCAGACCACAGAGTGATTATGTACGTAACGGTGTTTGAACCATGTCTGTACGTTAAACGGTTCGAGCCACAGAAATGTGTGGAAGAAGAAGAACTGTCAATAATAATAAAAGTACAAGGGATAACAATATACAGTGCTTTTCTAGCACTGTATAATTAACATCTTGTCAATCTTTCTAGTTTGTAACAAAGCAGTTAACCCATGCAAAGCACCGGGTCCTGATGGCATACACAGAAAGGTACTTGGAGCATGTGCCAGCCAGTAGGCTGAGGTTTTTACTGACGTCTTTAAGAAGAAGGTCAGCAGCAGGTTGGGGTCCAGGTTGTACTTCCTAAGGATTCTCAGGAAGTGTAGGTGCTGTTGAACCTTCTTGATGATCATTGTAGTGTTCTCTGTCCAGGAGATAGCAGAGGAGAACAGTACACCAAGAAACCGAAAGTCTTCTTAGGGTTCACTGCCAGGAGCACTTGTCTCACATCATGCTCCCGTACAGTGAGTGTAGTAAGGCAGGAACCAAGTGAGGGTGGGAGCAGGGCTGAAGCAGATGATTGCTGCTGTGGTTTGTCAAAGCGTGCAAAGTGGTAATTTACCTCCACTGCCAGCAGCGCACTCTGATCTACTGTTGTCACACCACAGCCTCTGTAGTTTCTGATGTCTTATATGCTTTGCCTCTTATGGTCCGCTTTGGCAGTTTTAATTCCTCTTTTCAGGTCAGCTCGAGCAGCCCTGTACAGAGCTCTGTCACCTGAGGTGAAGGCAGCATCGGGGGCTCTGAAGAGTGTGAGGACCTGGCTGGTCATCCAGGGTTTCTGGTTTGGGAAAACCCCAATGTTTTTGTCCACAGTCACATTCCCAATGCAGAACTTGATATTGTCCAGAACCGTTCCCATGAATGTTTCCAGCTCCTGATGTTGAAATGCGTCCCAGTCAGTCTGTTCAAAGCAGTCTTGTAATTGTTGGAGTGCATTTCCAGGCCAGGTTGAAACAGTCTTTATAATAAGCCTAATTGTAACAGTCTTTATTATAGGCCTCTCACTACGTCTGCGGGGGGTGTAGGGGGTGTTTACATCAATGAAGCTGAAGTGGAGAGAGTCAGTAGTGTCAACTTCCTTGGTGTACACCTCACTGATGACCTCACCAGGTCCCTACACACCAACACAGTTGCAAGATCTGCCCGTCAGCAACTCTTCTTCTTGCGAACATTTAGGAAGTTTGGTTTGCCATCTGCCATCCTCACCAACTTCTTCAGGTGCACCATAGAGAGCATCCTCACAACCTGCATCTCTGTCTGGTACAGCAGCTGCACCGCCGCTGGTGACCTGTCCCGTTGCCGATGTTTCCTGTTGCAGTGTGGTCTGGTCTTCCGGCAGCGTCCTGCAGCCATTTCCTCCAATGTCAGTAATGTCGCATAAATAATTGGCCTCCTCCAGGATAGGGCATTGGTATGGGCTGAAGCCGCCATGTCCCAAGTACGGTCGGACATGGTCTCATACGACAACTTCCTTCGTTGGTTCAGGGCAGTCTTTGACCACCCAAGCCACAGGGAAGCAGTGAGCCATCTCAGCAATCTTCGTCAGGGCTCCCGATCAGTGACAGACTTTTCTGTGGAGTTCTGGTCGTTGACTGCTGACTCCGGATGGAATGACCCCGCGTTGTGTGAGGCATTCCGAAAGGGGCTGTCCGAGAAGCCCCTTCGAATAAGCGGTCCGTGATGAACCTGTAGACCTCCAGATCATGGTGGAACTGGCCGTTTGTCCAGTCCAGACCTCCCTCAGCACTTGTTCCCTTCCTTTTAGTCAGTTCCATTAGAATCAGAAAGCCAGTCATGGCTTGCTTTTACAGTTGACAAAACGCAGTATCAATGAACACGACTGCCAAAGGGGTTACATAATAGTCCCACTGTTTATCATCAAGCAGTCAGAAAACATTTCTCTCAAGAAGAGCTCATTTTGCAGTCATCTGCCATTATTCAGTTTGTTGATGATGTTTTATTGAGTAGTGAAAATGAGGAAACACATGACAAAGACATGAGTGTTCTTCTTTTTTTTTGTGGCCAGCAAAGGACACAAGGCAAGTCGTGGTAAAGCTCAGTTGTGTTGTGATGGTGTACAATATTTGGGATAATGGGTTACACAGGGTTCCAGAGGAATTTTGCCTTCTAGAAGTTCTGCAATTAATGCAATGTCTCTCAGTGTACAAATTGTGAGCTTTCTTAGGTACACACAGATGATAGCACCACTGCTTTTGTGAAGCTTGGTGTCTGCACCTGCTCTTGGCCTTTGTGATCCAAAAAAGCCTTTGACCATCTTTGCACATGAAGACTGTGGCTTCATGACATCCTGTCTAACTCAGGAACACTATGCAACGTCCAGTAGCTTACCATTCAGCTAAATTGGATGCCGTGGCATGTGGAGTCTGTCAATATTTAAGAGCAATACAGGCTACCTATCTTGCCCTAGTAGCATTTGCACCACGAACGGTAAAGCAAACAGTCATAGTCAAAAGTCCCCATTCTGTGTCAGCATTGCTCAATAATGGTCGTGTCTTGTCAGTAACAGCCTCCAGATGGGGTAACGGCTTTCAGTCTTGACAGCTCCTGATGTAGTTATTCAGAACGCACCTATGAACAACCCTTCCTCTTTTATGATGTCCTCATTGACTGATGCCAGTGAGGAAGGGGTTGATCATGATTGCGTTGAATTGTCTAATCCTCATTCTGTTTTTAAAAATGCTCCTCTTTGATTTTTTTACTGACAATTCCTCAACCCACACTGATGGCCAGTGCAGATCTGGATGGGGAGTAACTGACAGCTTCCAAACTTTAGCCAGCAGTAGTCTTCCTCCCTCTTGCTCAGCCCAGCAGGCTGAGTTAGTGGCTCTAACTGAAGCATGTAAACTTGCATCAGGTACAAGGGCTACAATTTACACAAATTCTCGCTATGCATTTGGGGTGACCCATGACTTTGGACACTTGTGGAGCCATCGTGGCTTCCTGACGGCTGCAGGTTCCCCAGTTAACAATGCTGATTTGGTGCAGAATCTTTTGGATGCTGTTAATTTTGAAAATGCTAAATTCAGGGAACAAGCTGGAGTAGTTGTTAAAAATTTTATTTAGCAGCATCACCCGACTGAAAATGCAGAGTTTGACAAAACAAACATAGTCAAAGAGGCTAAAGCTAGCAACAGTGCAGAGTCAGGAACAAGCCAGCAGCCCCTGCTATCTTTTTTAATGGAGCATTAATTATAACATTGTAAATTTTATTGATTAGTGTATCACTCGTTTAAATATTCACCTAAAACCTGCAGGCAATTTATTCTATGGTTATTCTCATTAAGTAATCTATCACAAATGTATACAGAAGCATTATTAAATTTCAGTGTCTTGATTTTAAGAATTTTATAGTTTCATGGACTGTAATAATATGTTTTTCCTTTTAGTAGTCTTGGTCTTTATACAGCCAAAAATAAATTTAGTGAAGACCCTGTCTGTGTGACAAATAAAATAAAGTAGGCTAAAGGCAAAATTATATTTAAGAATGATTTGATTACATTTTAAAGCATGTTGCAACTGCCCCCTGTTATGCTACGTCTGTTCAAGTATAAATGTTAATTATATTATCATATGAACACGTGTTACAACAATGCGGGTGGGTACCTCACAGATGTGGTTTTACTGTGTTAACATCTTGTCTTTCCAATACAAACAGTCTCTGAGAAACCGAAGGAGATGCAAAAAGTGTTGTAACTGTCCCCACTCTCCCCTACTAGGTTGACACAATGTATTAGTACCAATATAACGGATCCTATCAGCTCGCTAAACCCCTCTAGTGAATCAATAAGGAATTGCAATTCAATAAATGGGTTGAGCTGTACGCGTTTAAAATTAAATAACCGTTATTGCGGCAACTGAAAGGCAATATTAGAAACCTCTGGTGAACAAATAAAAAAGTTTCTATATAAAGTTTCTATATAAAGTAGTTCATACTGCAAAGGTGTGCTTAAGATGGCTTGTTTTGGGGTGTGGTTTTTGGAGGAGGTTAATATCTCAGGTAGTGGTGCTTTTGCTCAGTACACTGCGCTGTGGAGCGTTTCCAAACAACAGCACCTGTTTGGCAATGAAACTGTTGGGATACTTTGGTGGGCGATTTAAAGCGCATTTTAAACACTGGGAGAGTGTGAAAATGAGTGTGCACTGCAGGTAAGAGATCGGCTTACTTCTGCATTGAATTATTTCTTTTTTGTGGAGCATTGATTTGGTGCAAATCTGAAAATAACTGCAAAATAATTAGCTTTCAGTGCTTTTGCCATTTTGGTAAGCATATAGTCATAGGGCTGCTGTCCTCATTGATTTCGATTTATTAAGTGTGATAATCTGAT